>JAULAV010001737.1:0-28001 GCA_030789695.1 Scilla litardierei | reverse complement strand
GGTGTCAAAACAAGACGGGACGTGACGGGACAAGACATGACAAACAGGACGGGACAAGACAAGACAAGTGTGACACGAAGGGTTCACGCCTTACGGTTCGAGGGGATCAGACCCTCTTGCCGTGCGCACGCTCAACCCTACCCCAACCCAGGAACTCAGGACAAGAAGTACAGGGATCACTTCCGCTAGGGAAGCATCCGAAACGCCCGCAGGCTTTTTGTGTAACAGGGATCACTTCCGCAAGGAAAGCATCCGAAACGCCGGAAGGCTTTTTGTATAACAGGGATCACTTCCGCAAGGAAAGCATCCGAAACGCCCGCAGGCTTTTTGTGTAACAGGGATCACTTCCGCAAGGAAAGCATCCGAAACGCCCGAAGGCTTTTTGTATAACAGGGATCACTTCCGCAAGGAAAGCATCCGAAACGCCCGAAGGCTTTTTGTGTAACAGGGATCACTTCCGCAAGGAAAGCATCCGAAACACCCGAACGCTTTTTGTGTAACAGGGACAAGACACGACAAGTGTAAGGAATTGTTATTCTAGGGTGTCCACACGCACGCACACACAAGATAGCCCTACGGTGTCAAAAGTTGTTGTTTGTCGAGCTTAGACTTCGTCGTCAAGTCTAAGTCGTCAGGGGCGTCCCGGACGCTATCATTTCACGTCCGGTTCTATACATTCACAGTCTAACAGTTCTAGCAATCTAAGACCAAAGCACGGTCAAAAAAACGCAAGTGGGTACACTTGCCTGAAACGGCGAGTGCGTCGTCCTCTCGAAGCGTCTCGTCCAAGCGTCGCGTCCGCGGTCGTCCGTCTGAAATAGTGACACTGCGACGTTGTCAGGTCGCGTTTTTCAATAACTCCTATTTAGGTTCTTTTCTAGGTTATCGGGGCTATCCTATTTGTCAATCATCAAAATTTTGACGTTTTATCAACCTAAATCGACCACTACCCTATGTGCACAGAAAATTTGTCCGATGGTCGATTTCTACGGTGAGCAGCGTTTTACTGGTGCGGAAAAGTAAATTTAATTATAGTTGTCCAATTTTAGTTAAGGTTCAGTTTGCTACGGTGTGGGTTCGCTATGAGTTTAGAGGGACCAACCTGGTGTGAGGAACGCGCATTTAATCTGGTGTCGGGTCTGAAGACGATGACGGTGCTCGTGTCCCCGACTGCGGGTAGCGCAGTGGAGGTCGTCTCGGGATCGTCTCAGGATCGTAGCGGCTGCGGGTAGCACAGTGGAGATGGCACGGCAACGGGGACGACGTCGGAACCACCTTGGTCTCGAGTAGTGCAAAGAAATGGCAACGGAATTGCCTCGGTTGCGAGTGGCGCAACGAGGCGGCATGTGAATGGTAGCGATAACGGCCAACGATGCCGAAAGATCGTGAGCCCTGCGGCGTCAACGTTGTCTCGACTACGGGTAGCGTAGTGAGGCTCGTCCAGGCAGCGGACGAAGTGCTGCAGCGGATACGATCAGTCTGTCGGCAAGGGCCGGGGTCAACAGAACAGTCATGCCTTGGGAAGGCGTCGGAACAAAGTAGTTGCGGCGGCTCGAAGGAACAACAGCAGTCCTCGGGCTGTTGCTCCCGCTGCTTTCCACGCGAAGCGGCCACCGACGGTCGGGGCTCAGTGCGGTGGCCACAAGCGGCACATCGGTGGCGGGGGAGAGCTGAAAAGGCGCTGCACGATCTGCGGGGTTACGGTGACGCGGAACCGCGAGAGCGGCGCTCGGGCTGCGCGATGCACGGAAATCGGGGCGGCGGATCGCGGTGGAAGTCGTGGATCGCGTCACCCGGGGGTTGGGGACTCCGTGGATCGGAGTGCAAGTGAGCATCCGTGGGGTCGCGGGGGAGCTGAGGGGAAATCGCGGGCTGCGGCGGCGCTGATGAGGGGCTGAGATCGCGGCTACGGCTGTGGCAGCGTTGATGAGGGGCTGCGGCAAATAGAGGGCGGCGCGAGGGAAACTCGGAGGTCGAAGGGGATGCCGCCGGTGGTGAGGTGATGCGGCGGCGCTCGGGGATTAAAGGCGACGGTGGATGTTGCAGCAACGCGGGGTCTGCGGCGGCTGATCGATCGCAGCGGTGAGAGAGAACGATCGGCGTGTGGGCTGTCGCAGAGGAGGGAAACCGCGAGTGTGACTGGGGAGCTATCGGGGTCGGGATCTCGCGAGGGTGAGGACGGCGGAACGGCCCCGCCGTGGGGAGGCGGCGATCGGGGTTGAGACCGTGGATCGAGCGCGGCGGTGCTGCGGTAGGCGAGGGCGTTGGGGATCGGAGGCTGTGGCGGAGCACAGCGGCGATCGGGGTTGCGCGGGGGCCGGCGTCGGGGTGGCACGGTGTCGCGAGGGGGCTAGAGGCGGAGGCCGCGGCGGCGGGGACCGCCGGAGGGAGGGAGAGAGACGTGGAAAAATTTTTTTGGGGGTTTTCGTTTTAGGGGAGGCCGGCGGCGAGATTGATTAGGGTTAGGGTTAATAGCTAGGGTTAGGGATTAAAAGAGCTTAAGTTTGATATTTGGATATGGAATAATGAGCTAAAGGAGGGAGAATAAGAGATAGGGGAATGTATGATTTGGGGTAAGTCTAGTGGAGATTAGAGAGAACAGATTAGGAAATATTTAAAAACGATTTAAATAAGATATTTAGCCAGATTTGGCTAACAATTCGAATTTGAAACTGATTGGGGTAAAATCGACGGTCGAGGTTAATCCGGGTGATAACTCGCAATCCGGGCGTCAGAAAAATAATCCGAAAATACCGGGGCGATCGTGGAGACGAGACGCACAGATCTACGGAGCCCGATCGTGCGTAACGCCTACCAAAAATTTACGTAAAATTGGGAATGGCATTTTGAGTCAAATGACTAAAACGCCCCTATCGTTCAAAGTCGTTTTGCGAGGAAACGAGCAGTGAAAAGACGTTCCCAAAAATTACTATAAAATTCAACACCCCAAAACGATCGCAACGGCATATTGCATCGCATATGCCGGAGCTCGGAAATGGCCGAATAAAATACGTGCACGATAAAACACGTGCGCGCAGAAAATTACAAACGGTTGGAAAGCGGCCGTTACACCATGTGTTACTATGGTGACCGTCCCCCGCTCAAACCAACGGTCCAGATGATCTCTGATTAGAAATCGGATGCTGCTGCAAATGCAGCGGAGCGGGCGAGCGTGATTCGCTAAAGGGAGCCACGTGGTAAGCCCACATTAAATCGCGCCCAGATCGAACGGCTGGGAGCTGGGGCGATTATTGAAGCGAGTTTGGGTTCGATTTTGAAGCAGGTTTGAACCCGATAGGCGACTTAAAACCTGCAATGACTTGTATTTAAGGTATTCTAGGGGTTTTGTTGCGTATTCTGGCGTATTTGGGGCTCTAGGAGCCGTATTTGGCCATGAAATTTGAAGGCCCTGAAGACAGAGGCTAGTTCTATCATCTTAAGGAGTTTGGGGTTCAATTGTGGAGATTTGGTGATAAAATTCTAAACTTTACCCTTGTATTTTGCGTATTTAGGGCGTATTTTAAGTATTTATGATGTAGTTGTCTATGAATATTGATTCTCTTCTCTCCATGAGTGGCTAATACCCTCATGTCTGGTTGTGATGTAGTTAGACCTCTGTAATCTCTGATTTTAATATCTTTTCACCCTAATTTGCATGTTATATCGCGTATTTTTCTAGTTTCTACACGTATTGTTCAAGTATTCTCTTTGTTGGTGTACTTGGATCGAATATTATCTTTGCGGACTTATTCGTGGCGTGATCCTTGCAAACATCGCCGTGACCCTTGCAGGCACATAAGCTTATTTTCCTCATGAAACTAGTATTGTATGCGATACTTAAGGGACATTTCGATGTTCGTTTATCGTTATATTTTCTGACGTTCTTGTGCCCTAGCCGGACGAAACGTTGAGTTATAGAAAAGGTATTAATAATCATTGATTGCATAGATCCTAACGAAATCACAACCAACACATACTCTTCATATTGATGCCCCAATATTACCGTCCCCGTAGTCTTCGTAGGATTTCTTTTATTATTTTAAACTCTTGATATCATATCCTTATACCTGAAAGGTGGTTGGTTATTATCGTTTTAGTACTCTTTACAAACTGAAATTCGTTATTTTGCAGGTCAGTTGTCCCGTGTGGATACGATACCTGGACTCACCAGGATTATTACTTGTTCGATCTCCTACACTTGGGAGTAGCGCTCACACATTTTGAGACGAGTCAAGTTTTTGGCACCGTTGCTGGGGATAACAGCACTTGCGATCTACGATTTCAGTTCGTATGGAGGAACATTCGATGAGATCCATACATCTTATAGTTTAGGTTTTTTATTAGTTTTTTGCTTTGTTTTCTCTTTAAAAAATTCAAAAAAAATGGAATACATGAACTTTTATCGCATAAACAATTGGTATGATGCAGAGTACGTTGTTGCACACAAACATAGGATGGAGAAGCTTAAGATCGTTAGGTTTAATCAGACTGATTGTGAAATTTTCTTTCAGGCCTGGAGGAGGTTTACAGACATTGTATCGAGCTATCCGCAGCATGGGTACACGAAGAAAGATCTTATGGAGTCCTTCCTATTTGGACTACGACCATAACTGCAGGAATTTTTGGGAGTCATGACACCGACAGAGGCATGTAAATACATGGAGTCCTTACACGAGAATGATCAGATCATTAATGAGACTTCAGAGTTTGATTCAATGGAGCCTTCATGCCTTGATCAAGGAGAGCAAAGCGTAGACGTACCATTGCAACCCTTGAAAGAGGAAGTTTTTTTACTCATTCAGACACATGAGGCTACATCCCATCAATTCCAAGAAAACTTCCTTCCTTGGAGTCGGAAAATTCAGTAATCCATTGAAAATCTTACTCTGATTGCCACTTGCTTAGAAGAAAATAATTCTTTTGAAATTCAATTTCAAGAATCTAATATGAGTTCATCTTCTATTGCAGGTATATCGAGTAAGCCATGTCACGATGAAGTCGCGAATAAAAATATCAACATGGCAGGAAGTGGGTGCAAAGGAGAGGACGAGCTAGAAATTTTGGATGAATAGGAGGAGGTGACGACTAGGGATATTTGTTTAGAGATTATCGCTATGGAGCTCGATGCACTCTTTCTCCCAGTTTTTTCCCAAAATCATTTATCCCTCTCGCCAATGACTGAGCATCATACCGAGCGTAGTGCACATCTTTCAGGGAGTAGTCATCAACATGCCTTACTTTATTTTACGTACTTTGATGACCATATTTGGAATATGTTTGTGGCGATAATTTTTAGACTAAATTAGACTAACATACCTCATCTCTTGCAGGACATACATAATCACTTTATAGAGATGCTTGGAGTTATGTTGCTGGGGTCCTATTTAGCTAATGGAGGAAGATTACTCGCCGATGAGTGCAATGAGCAGATAGAACAACTTCCTCCACCCTTAAAGATCTGTGATCCGCCATTTGACCACCGTGTGTTCTTTCTATTAGCATAGATTTTTATATGCTTTCTAGGGTGCTTTCTTTTGGATAAACTCGTACCCCTTTCGACATTGAGGACAATGTCCATCTTAGTTGGGGGGAGTGTATGAGACCTTAGGATATTTTTAAAAAAATAAAGCAAGATGAAAGAATACATCACCATTCTCATCATTTAATACTCATTCACATACCACAAAAGCGGATGATTATGCATTGATTGAGTTCTAAAAATTGTTTATGGCTTGAGTTAATTATTTTTCCTTCATGGAATTACTCGTTAATATGCTATTCATGAAAACTTTCAATTGCCATGATTAATATCTCAAAATATTTTGAATTTATTTCATGCATGCTACTGAGATGAAAAAAGCTTAAGTATACATGATTTATTAGAATAGTCTTCAAGTTGAAGAGGAATTTGGCCTTTGTTACTAATGTTTACGTTCGATGAATGGGTGTTGAGTTGCTAACGAAAAAAAGAAAAGAAAGAAGGGTGAAAAAGAAAAAAAATACATCGTTCCCTTAAGTCCATTGATTAGCCGGGTCTTCGTGCCTCAGGAAGAATTGGAGATTCGCGTCGAAAGATGGATGAATGGTGAGTGCGTTAAAAAAAGGAGAAAATAAAACTTAGATGATTCGATTATTAAGTTCGAGGGGCTCTTCTAAGCCTAATGTCCGAAGGTCGTCTGACCTAGGAATCATTAACTGAACGCTTGCTACATGGATCATTTTAAGTCGTCAAAAGAAAAGAAAAAAAGAAATGGTGAATAAACTAAGCAACTTCAACACCCATGATGTGAACGATCTTTTTAAGATGCCAATTCCTTGGAAACAAGAAAACTAGAATCTAACGACGTGTTATACTTTCGTTTGCTTAAAACGATGCCTGCATGTTATTTATTCGAATTAAATTAGAGAAAATATCATGTGATTAATCTTATTCATGAATTGTGTATATTGATGGATAGAATCATGTTGGAAAGCGTATTATTGATGCCATAAGCGATCAATAGAATTTATTGTTTTATTAATCATTCGACTTTAATCATTCGACTTAATCGCCCTTTTTGCTAGGGACTAGCAAATCGCTAGTTGGAGTTTGTGATTCGGGGTGAATATTGCATAATTAACCCCTCATCTAGCACCATTTTGTGTGTAAATGATGCTGTCTCTAATACGTTCGTATTTTGTATATCATCATTTATAAGAGCAAACCATTGATTTATGCACAAAATATGAACTTTATTGAGTATTTCTCCCTTTTAATATTTTTCATGGCTAGATCTCGATCTCACGATTCCAACGACTATTTATTTGTAATTTTTTGAGATCTGTGCTAATTACTATGAATTTTTGGAGAAATACGAGGAAAATATGGTCGAAATACGCCGTATATATGCGGGGCGACGTGGGAAGATCTTGGCGCTCCATTCTTCATCCAACGACAAACAGCGGATAGGGAGACGAGGCTAAATCACAACCGTTGGATATCGATCCAACGGATTACAACGCTCTCTAACGCAGCAGGCGGATGTAATCTTAAGGGCCACGTGGTAGCTCCAGAGCGTTCCCTGCCCAAATCGAATGACCGAAGATCGAAGGCGACGCGGCGCAGTTCAGTGCGTATGATGACGATCGAACGGTTCAAAAGAAGCCTGCATTTGAGTCATTTTCGGCGAGTAACAGGTCCATGTAGCGCAATCCCATCGGGTCTCCGCTCGATCAGATGGACGAAACTCCAAAGGGTTCAAACTTAGTGAAGAAGCAGGCAGTGCGGGATTTTTGATTGCGCCGTGGTGCAATTATAGCCGCTCGATCTCTCACCCAATGGCTCGCAATGTTGAACTCAGATCAATCGAAGCGGATCGAACAGACGCTCCGCAATGCCACGTGTCACTATCGTGACCGTCCCCCGCTCAAACCAACGGCCCGAATGATCTCCGATTCGAAATCGGATGCTGCTGCGAATGCAACGGAGGGAGCGAGCGTGATCCGCTAAAGGGAGCCACGTGGCAAGTCCACATTAAATCGCGCCCAGATCGAACGGCTGAGAGCTGAGGCGGTTATTGAAGCGGGTTTGGGTTCAATTTTGAAGCAGGTTTGAACCAGATAAGTGACTTAAAACCTGCAATGACTTGTATTTAAGGTATTCTAGGGTTTTTGTTGCGTATTCTGGCGTGTTTGGGGCTCTTGGAGCCGAATTTGGCCATAAAATTTGGAGGCCCTAGAGACAGAGTCTAGTTCTATCATCTAAAGGAGTTTGGGGTTCAATTGTGGAGATTTGGTAATAAAATTCAAAACTTTACCCTTGTATTTTGCATATTTAGCGCGTATTTTGAGTATTGATGATGTATTTGTCTATGAATATTGATTCTCTTTTCTCCATGCGTGGCTAATACCCTCATGTGCTTGTTGTGATGTAGTTAGACCTCTGTAATCTCTGATTTTAATATCTTTTCGCCCTAATTTGCATGTTATATCGTGTATTTTTCTAGTTTCTACACGTATTGTTCAAGTATTCTCTTTGTTGGTGTACTTGGATCGAATATGATCTTTGCGGACTTATTCGAGGCGTGATCCTTGCGGACATCTGACATCCCCCGCTTGTGCGTGCTAGATGTGTGCAATAATACGATTGGGGGCGTGAGATTTAAATATTTGTAACCGCAAGCGCACGGTGTTGTAGTGTGGCTTGGGGGTCGAACTTAGGGAGGCGTGGATGTGCTTGTGTCAAAGATGATCAAATTCACCCCATGGGCGAGCTAGCCCGGACCAAATGATGGGTTGTCACGGTAAATGGAATGCAAGGTATAGACAATATAAAGGAAAAACCCGGGACATTGGTTTCCACCCTATCGTGCGATTCTCGCTGATACGGCCTACGGGTAGGATAGCGATCGGAATCAGGGACTAATGGTGAGACGTTGCCTCTAAGGGTGGTACCAGCGTCCCATGGGCCCGATATTCCGGTCGGTGCCCAGGATGATACGCCGGACTTCCCGGGTTCGATCAGTGGGCACTCCTGTGTCCATTAACACTGATCGACTCCGGGATCACTAAGCTCGCAACGATAACCCCTAACGTCTCATCCTGCCGCTCCCACGCGCTAGGATTCGATGTCTTTGCTAAGGGCGTGAGCTATAGCTAGGGAGTCAACCGCCAAGTTTATTCTCTCTTGGCCCGACGGTCAAAGGCGGTCTTTTTCCCGTCGATGACAATAAAACACCCCGCGTAATCGTTAGATTCCTAATCCCTATCGATTTCCTAGACATATGGACACATCAGGAAGAGCCCACGAAGGGGTTTCCGCCAAAATCCCAGATTTGGGAACTACTCACACATATTTAGTAAAAAGCGATCTAAACAGAAATGGACCGTAAAAATCATGATGAGAGAATAGAAATGCAATGGTAGTAAAGCAATTAAGATAATACTAAAGTTTGACAAAGATCTGAAAACTTACAAAAACTGGGAAATTACAGCCGTCACAAAATGAAGAAAACAGTAAAAAATAACCAACTCCCGTTTCTGGAAACCTAGGGGTCCTATATATAGAAAAAGATATCACCCAATCGGTTGACAAGTCAACCGATCGGGTGATCTGCTTCAAACTTTGGTAGTGAGATACGGGACTTCACACGGTCAGGATGAACCGGTCGGTTGAATCATGGATGTGACCGGTTGGATCTTGGTGCCATCGGGTGAGGAGATCGGTTGGATCTTCGTGTCTTGGCTTTGGAGATTCAGCTACAAATGAACCGATCGGGTGAAAGTCACCCGATCGGTTGGAAATCAGCTTCGAATTCCATAGAGCTTTGGGCTTTTGAACCGGCCTACGAACCGACCGGGTGACTTCTTGTGAGCTCCAAGCTGCGTCCGGGTGGTGCACGCGTGCATCACCCGATCGGTTGAAGATGACTAATCGATCGGGTGAGGGGCTGAAAGATGATATCATCGTCGTTTGACCCCTGGATCACGTGTGACTCCTCCCGTTGCTCCGGGGACTTGCGATATCGTCGTTTTATGTCCCCTATGCCAGTAAACTCCTGCAAAATACGGAAAACACGGAAAAGTGAAAGAAAACAAGAAAACACGAGAAAACGAATGTAAGACGGCGGTAAATAACGGAAAAACACGGAAGAAAACATGCGCAAATATATGAAATATAAAAACACGTCAAAATCCCCCAAGCTGAACTCTTCCTCTTCCTCGAGGAAGACGAGTGAGAGTAGGAGCTCGGAGAGAGAAAATAGGGAGAAAGAGAGAAAAAGAAAACTCTATATCCTAGATCGCCCGTCAGGGCCAACAAAATCAAAAACGACACACCAAGCAAGCAAACACCAAATCGCATCACTAAACCAAGGAATACGAGTCCAGACAAGTGATGTGGGCCCACGCGGTGAAGCGCGAGTGAGTGTGGTCGTGTGCTAGCAGACGGTGTCACTATCTACGATGTGCGATAAAGCTCGGTATATACAAATCCAGGAAATGACCCAAATGTCAATTCGAATTGAATAAAGCGGTGAATATATAGTTCAAGCATGCATGAGAATAGAGAGAGAATCGAAACATATCATGCGTCAGGGACTCCACAACTAGGGTTAAGGAAATCACCCCACTATAGCCTAGATAATAGCTAATAAGTTCCTAAGCCAAGTGTTTTCGAAACCGATGGGGGTTGAGATGATGTGGAGTAGAACACTCGGTGCAAATTCTCGCCTTCCCTTTATTCTCGGCAAGTAGGAAAAGATATTCACACGAGAATTTTTTTGGGTTTTGGGTATTTGTATATTTTTTTGGATTTTTGGCTATACAAGTTTTCTTTCTTTCTTTTATTTTCTCTTCTTTTTGGGTTTTTCTTTTCTTTTCTCTTTTTTTTTTGGATTTTTGGGTTTTTGGCTATACACATGTGTACTCTCCCAAGTGGGAGAACGGTACACGACGAGGGGATTTGCACCAAGTAAAACAAAAAGGAAATCGGAATCTAAACACTTGGGCAAAGGAAACTATTCTAGCTAGTTAGAGCATGGGCTAAATGGGTTATCCAAGTCCTTAATTGTGGAATCCCGACACATGCGAAATGAAGTATACGATACATATATATCATGCAGAAGCAAACAGGAGAAACAAATACCGCATATTCAAATCGAAGCATGATAATCTAGGGGTCATTCATGGACAGGTATATAAAACAAAATCACAAAGTAGAAGCACACCAAACAGCTAGGCACGACGCACGACTCACAAAAAGCTAAGTGGACCCACGATGCGTGAAATGCAGGAGGACTCGATATCCTAGGGTTAGTGAATGTGATTATCGATGCTATGCTAGGTGTGTGTGATTTTGTGGCTATTCATTATAGGGTTCATCTCTAGGAGAAAGAGATAAAAAGAAGAAAAGAAAAATTTAAAAACACGATGAAAACGACACAAAAATGAAAAAGAAAGACTCAAATGACGCACAAAGTGCGACTCCCCCAAGCTGAAGCTTGCATTGCCCTCAATGCAATAAGAGTGAGTATGGGAGGGCAATGAAAATGGGGGGGGTACACACTGACACAAAAAGAAATAAAAAACATGGAAAACACAGATACGAAACTGAAAATAAAGGAAAATCAAAATCAAACCACACGACATAAAAATAGAAAAAGAAAGAAAGAAAATGATACGACACGACAAATGAAACAAGCACACACACAAAGAAAACAAAACAAGACAACACAGCAAAATAGACTTCCCCCAAGCTAGAAATGACAATGCTAGCAAGATGATGTGGTCGTGAAAATGTAGAGATATGCAAGGGGGATGTCAAAAAACAAAGTGAAATCAAAAATCAGGAGAAGGCAAGTCCTCGCCCTCTTCGGAAGAGGGTGTGGAAGTGTGGTCGGGAGATATGTGTGGTGTGCGGAGAAGTGGGGAAAGAGGTGGAGGAATAGGTGCAGGGGGAATGTGGATGATGGGGGTAGTGTCGGAGGAGGTGGGTGGTGGAGGAAGAACGGCGATCAAAGCGGTGGTAGAAGGGGTAGAAATGGGGAGAGAAGAAATGATGGAGACGGTAGTGGATGGCGGTGGGAGAGATTTGGAGCGCACCGACAATTTCTTGCGGTGCACATATGAAGTGACGGTGGAGGAGGTAGAAGGTGGTGTGGGTGCGATAGAAGTGGTCATGAGAGTAGAGGTGGATACGGGGATGGGAATAGATATGGGAGGGGAAGATGATCGCCTAGGTGGGGGAGGGGGAGGTGGGGATGGGTGGGATGGTGGAGGAGAAGAATGTGACGGGGGAGGTGAGGATCGTCGAGGCGGTGAAGGTGGTGGTGAGGGTGGTGGTGGTCCGTGGAGGTGAGTGAGAAGGCGAAGGATGGCGGCCACGTTCCTCTCAAGTGCGAGGAAGCGTGGGTGAGTGAGAAAGGAGGACGGAGATGGGTCCGAGGGGACAGAGGACGTGGCAAGATCACAGAGGGCTGTGACCTCCCTCTCGAGAGCAAGACGAGCAGAGACCTGGCGGCGACCAGAGGAAGTGGACTGACGTGAAGCGGAAGTGGTGCCGGCAAGTGATGTGGAAGTAGTGCCGACGGCAGTGGTCATACCGGCACTGTACAGAAGGCCTAAGGTGGCCTGAGAAAGGCTCACAGAAGGGATAGGGCCAGGAGCAGAAACAGGGTGACTCGGGCTAGCCCCGATATCTCCCCGGGACGCAGGAATATCCTGCTCGCCTAAGTGGGCGTCAGGGGAAGGTGGTCTGCATGCGTCTGGGGGAAGGAAAGGAAGGTGCAACCCCGCTAGAAACTCGGGATCAGGCAGAAAAGTCCAATCCGCCACGATAGCAACAGTCATGCGAGCGGGGTTGGAGAGAATGGTGTAGGGGCGAGGGGGGTGGCCGTAATTGAATTCGAAACGACCATCGGGGCGGGGCTTAATCATATGAATGTGCCGTAGGACGTCAAGATCTAGACGTGAGGATCCTGCGGTAGTATGAAGATTTTGGGGGATGGGAATGTTAAACTACAGGAAAGAAGCAATAATAGTGATAATGCCCCCACAACAAATCTTGCCCTTCCCGGCCCTGCTAATCTCGAGAAGCTTGTAAACAAGCCAATCACCGGCATGGACAGGGACAGTCGGGGCCTTAAAGTTAATCCCATCATCATCACGAACAAAGGGGAAAGTCATGGCCCAGAGAATAAAAAGATCAGGGATAGTCACGGTGCCTGACTCGTCCCTGGGGAAAAATGCAGAGGATATGATCCTATGGGCCAGACGAAATATGGGATGGATGATGGAGGAGGCCTTGGCCTTACCTCGGGGATAGCGAGGGAGTATGGTGAGGCGGAACCAAAAAGTTATCGACGTCAAATTCCGACGGGTATCCGTAGTGTCGGATATCGTCATTCCCAAGAATAGGGAAACCAAATATATTGTTGATGGTATTCAGGTTGGTGCAGATAGTTTGGTTACGCACCCGAAAAGTGACGGTCGACCCCGACTCACAAACGAGGGAGGAAAGAAATTCCAGTGTAAGGGATGGGTAGGATACCGCAGAGGCATTCAGGAAGGCCAACCAACCTAAGTTAGCAAAAAGAGTCTCGACCTCGGTGAAGACACTCAGGTCGACGAGTAATTGGGTGTGGGCAAACTTGGTTGATAGATACCCCCGAGCATCTAGTCTATGGTATAAGTCTTTCTGCTCTTGGTTCCTAAATAGGTACCCATACGGGCCCAACATGGGGTCCACAGGGGGATAACAGGTGGGGGAGGGGCTAGTGTCAGTTCACGTGTGTGGGGAGGAGGACGTGTTTGTTTACGTCTCTTTCGAGACGGTTCCTCCTCCTGCAAGATACCCTTCCCCTTATCTCTATCCCGGGCCATGTGTGCGTGTGAGTGATGCAAATGATTGTAAAATACTATCGAAGTGCACACACACGAACAATCAAGCAAATTAAATATCTAGGGTAAACATTGAAATTTGAGAAGTGGAGCGAAGTTACCCAGCAGAGATTCGAGTTCTTCGCTTGTAGTCGACCCAATGCCGTGCAATGGGAGAAGTGTGGAGCCGCGGCACTCTTCTTCAGCAAAAATTCGAAAGAGGGGTGGATATTGTGGATTAGGGCTAGAAAATTGTGAAATAGGAGAGGAAGAGAGAGAAAGAGATGGAGGGATGGAAGGGGGAGGTGGAGAGAGAGGCTAATGGAGGAGTGGAGGACGTGGGAGAGAAGTTTTTGGCCGTTGGGAGAGGGTGGAAGGCGAAACGATGGTGAGAAAACGTGATCGGGCGAGGGGATGTGAACGGGTGGGTCGGGGGGTATTTATAGGGTTTAAGTCGAACCGGTCGGGTGAGTTGTCACCCGATCGGTTGACTTAGTGGTCGAAAATTTGGGCTGAAGAGTTGCTACAGGTGAACCGATCGGTTGACATGTCAACCGATCGGTTGACTGCTCCACACATTTTACCGAGAATTTAGAGTTTCTCACCCGGTCCCTCAACCGGTCTTGCTTCTTGTCACCCGATCGGTTGACAAATTTTGAAATTTTCCCGAGAGTTTACCCCAGGTCACCCGGTCTGCCAACCGGTCTTTTCTTTCCTCACCCGGTCAGTTCATTTAGTGGCAAACACGGCATCTAACTGATACATCCCAACCGATCGGTTGAGTTATCAACTGATCGGTTGGGGCCTTGTTTTCTGCAAAAACCCACAAATCGCCTAAGTTCCACCACGGAAGTTCTTGCGGCTAGATTTATTTATAAAAATAGATAAAATAAAGTTAAAAATAGTCCTAAAAATGGAATCAAAGGGTGTAGAGCATGGGTTGCCTCCCATAAAGCGCATTTGTTTAACGTCGTTAGCTCGACGCCCGTTGATGATGTTCTTAGTGGGCGATAGGGTGATGCCTAAAATCCGGCATCTCTTCAGCTCAAGAGCTTGTGGCTTTTGGTGTAGTCGGCGGCTGTAAGAAGATTCGCTCAACTACCATCCCTTTGTCGACAGGATCCGGGGGCTTCTCCCTCAAATTGGCGTCTACCGCCATCTTTTTCAGGATCCGGACCTCATCACCGGTGAGGTCCATGGGTTCTTTCCCTTTCTCCTCGTAGGAGGAGCCCTAGGGAATCCGGGAGGGGTCACACGTTGGGCGACCGCCTCATCAGCAAATTCTTTCTTTGGGGAGCCAACTTGCTCTCCAAGGTCCCCCAAGCTATCAGGGGGATTCCTCGAGAGTACTTCCCAGGCACTTATTTCAACAGCTCTATCTTCTTCGTTCTCCAGTATACTGATACTAGGATCGTCCGGGGGATTTGGGTGTTTCATCGACAACCCTAAGTCAAATTCGACTCTTTCTTGGCCGACATTGAGGGAAAGCTTCCCATTCTTCACGTATATCAAAACTCAGGCGGTCGCCATAAAGGGCCGTCCAAGGTTAATATGGGTATGCTTGTCTTCCGGCATGTCCATCACCGCAAAATCAACCGGTACTTGTACTCCTCTCTCATCGACGGGGAGGTCGTCTACTACTCCCACCGGGTACTTGACCGAACGGTCAGCAAGTTGTAATGTCATGCCGGTGGGCTCCAAGTCTCCCATCCCTATTCTCTTGTACAGCGATAGGGGCATTAAGCTGACGCTCGCTCCTAGATCGACGAGCGCCCTCTGGATTTTCACTTCCCCAATATAGCAAGGGATGGAGAAACTTCCTGAGTCTTTGAGCTTGGGCAGATTTGCGTGCTGAATGAGGGCGCTGCACTCCGCCGTTAACACGACCTTCTCCTTTCTGGATCCCGTGTCACCAAGTCCTTCAGAAATTTGGCATATGAGGGAATTATCTCGATGGCCTCGAGGAAGGGGATTTGTAAGCTCAGATCTTTCACCATGGCAAAGAATTTGCCATACTTCTCATCGATCTTGGCTTTGGCAAGCCGTTGTGGAAAAGGCACAACGGGCTTGAATACTCTTAGGTTCCCTTCCTCACCCTTTTTCTTCTCCTCTCTATGAAGTCCCTCCGGAGTAGTTGGCTTGAGCGACGAAGCACAGTCGTCATTTAATTTCTCAATTGGTCGTTCCACGACCAACGGTGCTTCCGGTCCTTTGGGGGGCACTCTCGTGGGTATTTGCGTTCTGCTCCTCAAGACGATGGTGGACACTTCTCATGCTCATGCGTGAGCGCCAAGGTCCGATTTACCCCCCTCGGGTTCACCTCAGGCTGTGGCGGTAATAGATTCTGTGGTCTCTGAAGGTTCACCACTTGTAACCCCATCTGGGTCACCTGATCAATGAGGACTCTCTGTCCCATCTCCAGCTTCAGATTTATCTTCTCCTGGTTGGCGATGTATTGAGTCAAGAGGGACTCAACCGGAGAGATGGCCCTCTGCTGGCCATATTGTTGCTGGGTGGGCTGTTGGTTCCTTGGAGTGTACTGCTGGTACTGTTGTGGAGGTTGTTGCTGCTGAAATTGCTGCTGCTGAAACTGCTGCTGAGGCCTAGCCGGCTGATATATCTGCTGTTGTTGCTGAGTCGGCTGTTGATAAGGCGCTCGATAGCTAAGGTTGGGATGATTCTGGTTGTTTGGAGAGTAGGCCGGGTTGGAGTTGGTTCGTGGTGGAAAAGGCACATTCCCCGTAGGGTTGTAAAATAATGCGCTCGCCTGATCCAACGGTGGTGAGATGTCACCACCGTCGAATTCTCCAAAAACTTCGGATTCCATCGCAGCAATCTGTTGTGAACCGGTGCCACCGGCGCCTACCATCAATACGGAGATCTGGGTCGACAGCAAGTCAAACTTGCTTGACAATTTGTCAACGTCCTCGACCCTATGGATGCCCCCAGATCTAGGTGTGGCTCTCTCGTCACACCACCTCTCATTGTTAGATGCCATATTTTCCAAAATCTGTCCGGCATCTTCTTCACTTCTTGACATGAAAGACCCTACAGCCGTGGCGTCCATGGAAGATTTCAAATCGTCCCTCAACCCATTATAGAACAGATTTATGATCTGCCACTTGGGGAGCTCATGGTGGGGACATCTTCGCTGCATCTCCTTGTATCTCGTCCAAGCTTCATGGAAGGACCCGTGGCTGGCCTAGGAGAAGGAGGAGATCTCACTCCTCAGCTTCATGGTCTTCCCCAGGGGAAAGAACTTCGTCAGGAAGGCATTTGAGAGCTTCTCCCAGGTGTTGAATGTATTCGGGTCCTTTCCCCTAAGCCACGACTTGGCCTTATCCCGCAGAGAAGGGGAACAGCTTCAGTCGGATCGCCTCAGTTGTGATACCGTTTATCCGGAAGGTGTCACATTTCTCCAAGAAGGAGTCTAAATGTTCAATCGGGCTCTCAATGGGTGCACCCGAAAATTGATCCTGCTGGATCCACGTCACCAAAGATGGCTTAAGCTCGAAGCTTTGGGCCGTAATAGCTGGAGGACGGATGGCGGAGATGGACTCGATGGAAGGCATCGAGTACTCCAGCAGGGACTTATGAGGTGGGGTGTTCTCCCCCATGGTTTCAAGATCCTCTCTTCTTCGCTTCTTGACGGCCAAACGCCTTAGGGTGGCGTTTATCTCTGGATCAACGTGGATCAAGTCGTCGAGACTTCTTGAACTCCTGCGCATGAAAAACAACAAACACCAGTGAAGCGAAAAGTGGGAAAGAAACAGATAAGATAAAAAATAAAAAATAAAAATAAGAAGATAAAAAGGAAAAAGAGGAATGCGAAAATTATCGCGAGGTAGGGATGAGAGCTAGACACAAGGGTTCATGAAATCCAAAAATAACAAGCACGTTGCCTCCCCGGCAACGTCGCGATAAAGCTTGACGTCCCCCGCATGTGCGTGCTAGATGTGTGCAATAATACGATTGGGGGCGTGAGATTTAAATATTTGTAACCGCAAGCGCACGGTGTTGTAGTGTGGCTTGGGGGTAGAACTCAGGGAGGCGTGGATGTGCTTGTGTCAAAGATGATCAAATTCACCCCATGGGCGAGCTAGCCTGGATCGAATGATGGGTTGTCACGGTAAATGTAATGCAAGGTATAGACAATATAAAGGAAAAACCCGGGACTTTGGTTTCCACCCTATCGTGCGATTCTCGCAGATACGGCCTACGGGTAGGATAGCGATCGGAATTAGGGACTAATGGTGAGATGTTGCCTTTAAGAGTGGTACCAGCGTCCCATGGGCCCGATATTCCGGTCGGTGCCCAGGATGATACGCCGGACTTCCTGGGTTCGATCAGTGGGCACTCCTGTGTCCATTAACACTGATCGACTCCGGGAGCACTAAGCTCGCAACGATAACTCCCAACGTCTCATCTTGCCACTCCTGCGCGCTAGGATTCGACGTCTACGCTAAGGGCGTGAGCTATGGCTAGGGGGTTAACCGCCAAGTTTATTCCCCCTTGGCCTGACGGTTAAAGGCGGTCTTTTTCCCGCCGATGACAATAAAACACCCCGCGTAACCGTTAGATTCCTAATCCCTATCGATTTCCTAGCCCTATGGACGCATCGGGAAGAGCCCACGAAGGGGTTTCCGCCAAAATCCCAGATTTGGGAACTACTCACACATATTTAGTAAAAAGCAATCTAAACAGAAATCGACCGTAAAAATCATGATCAGACAATAGAAATGCAATGGTAGTAAAGCAATTAAGATAATACTAAAGTTTGACAAAGATCTGAAAACTTACAAAAACTGAAAAATTACAGCCGTCACAAAATGAAGAAAACAGTAAAAAATAACCAACTCCCGTTTCTGGAAACCCAGGGGTCCTATATATAGAAAAAGATATCACCCGATCGATTGACAAGTCAACCGATCGGGTGATCTGCTTCAAACTTTGGCAGTGAGATGCGGGACTTCACCCGGTCAGGATGAACCGGTCGGTTGAAGCATGGATGTGACCGGTTGGATCTTGGTGCCATCGGGTGAGGAGATCGGTTGGATCTTTGTGTCTTGGCTTTGGAGATTCAGCTACAGATGAACCGATCGGGTGAAAGTCACCCGATCGGTTGGAAATCAGCTTCGAATTCCAGAGAGCTTTGGGCTTTTGAACCGGCCTACGAACCGACCAGATGACTTCTTGTGAGCTCCAAGCTGTGTCCGGGTGGTGCACGCGTGCATCACCCGATCGGTTGAAGATGACCAACCGATCGGGTGAGGGGCTTAAAGATGATATCATCGTCGTTTGACCCCCTGGATCACGCGTGACTCCTCCCGTTGCTCCGGGGATTGCGATATCGTCGTTTTATGTCCCATATGCCAGTAAACTCCTGCAAAATATGGAAAACACGGAAAAGTGAAAGAAAACAAGAAAACACGAGAAAACGAATATTAGACGGTGGTAAATAACGGAAAAACACGGAAGAAAACATGCGCAAATATATGAAATATAAACGCACGTCAACATCACTTTCACGTGTGAACCGAAGTCGTGTTGCGTCACTCGTTCCTTTCTCATTTCAGTGCTCACCTTTTTCATCTTCAGTAGGGGCGTGAACCTTGCAGGCACATAAGATTATTTTCCTCATGAAACTAGTATTTTATGCGATACTTAAGGCACTTTTCGATGTTCGTTTATCGTTATATTTTCCGACGTTCTCGTGCCCTAGCCGGACGAAACGTTGAGTTATAGAAAAGGTATTAATAATCATTGTTTGCATAGATCCTAACGAAATCACAACCAACACATAATCTTCATATTGATACCCCAATATTACCTTCCACGTAGTTATCATAGGATTTCTTTTATTATTTTAAACTCTTGATATCATATCCTTATACCTAAAAGATGGTTGGTTATTATCGTTTTAGTACTCTTACAAACTGAAATTCGTGGTTTTACAGGTCAGTTGTCCCGTGGATACGATACCTGGACTCATCAGGATTATTACTTGTTCGATCTGCTACACTTGGGAGTAGCGCTCACACATTTTGAAACGAGTTAACTACCACCTCCCTAGAGAACGACAGTATTTATATACTACAACCATCGTGCACTTGCAGTGATTCGTGCCCCTGGGTGTTAGCTCGGAGGACGGATCAATGCACAAGCCCTCACAAACTCACTTAAAGGAAGAATAGAACAAGGAGACAAGGAGAGAATCACTCAACTCGAATCACAAAAATCCTAGCCCTAATCTCTCGATAAAATCTTCAATGACTGTGGCTCAAACTTCTCTCTTGCTCCAGATCCGAAAAACAGCATTAACCCTAATCCAATCAACCATTAGATTAAATAGGGCATCAAAATGAGCCTGGAAAACACATCTGAACCGTCGACTAAAAAATTCGGGCCCCGCACCGATCGGTCGAGCAAGTTCATCTCTTGGCCGAGCGAATGCTTTGCTATTGTAGCTTCTGGGTGGATGAATGGGGCACTCGGTCAAGTGTCTGCTTTGCTCGGTCGAGCGTCTGCTTTGCTTGGCCCGAGCGCTTTGCTCTGCAGAGCTCAAACTCTCTGTTTATATTGCTCGTCCGAGCGCTCAAACTACTCACCTGATAAGACATTGCTCAGTCGAGCGGTAGAGTGCTCGATCGGGCAAAGTTCAGTGCTGCTTGGCCTTTCATCATGTGCCATTACCTCGACCGAGCGACTTAGGCAGCTCGGCCAAGCAACCTGGGAGTGTGAGATGTAAGATTTGAATCACAAAATTTAACAATATCTACTCTCCAAAACATGATGAAGACCTCAAATCTCCTCATCAAATAGAACGGTAGATGTTTCACATCAATGATGAAACCGTTTATGATATTCAAGCTCTTCAACGGAACCTAAACATAGTCTTGAATATTGCTAGCATTTGAGAGAAAGAGAAAAAACTGTTTTACCTTAAGAGTTGAATTTTGTTGGGATATGTATACCATCAAGACAATTATTATAATCGATACATCTCGTTCAAAATAATAGTATGCTATTTGATAATCTGTATCTGTGTAATTCCTTGATACAAATTAAGTATATGTGTACATAGTTATGTGATTGCATCGATAAAGTTCTTGGATTGTGCTAGGACATTAGGATCATGACGAGATCATGATAATGAGACCTAAACGATCTGTTTAAGCATAATCCAAAAATGTTCATGGTCGTATGAATATTAAGACTGCACATTGACATTCCGAATAAACCAGTATGCATTGATATTTAGTATTATGTTGTTAGTAGCTGGTAACATAGAATTCGATGTGGAGACATCATAAGACAGTGCACATGCATTTGTTGGAGAACAAGTTCATAGAATGAAACATCGAGAATCTTCCATATTGTAAACATACTCTCATTTTCAATAAAAATGTTCAGGTGGCAGCTGGTATATGTTAGTATTTAGACATGAGATGCGCTAAAGAAACTTGCAAGAAACTTGCATGCGGATGGCTATAATTTGGATTTTATTGACGAATGTTAAAAGAGATTTTTGTTAGGTACTCTCTGGGTGTAGTTGAAAACTTGCAAAGTAGGTGACAGCCGTAACAAAATTCGTCTCCTCTAGCATGGAAGGTTAGTATAATAGGGAATTAGTATGAATCCATAATAAATTCTTAGCTATGGAACAATGGTTAAACATATTAGGTAATAAGTTTGTTCTGTCTTTGACTATGTTATCACGTACATAAATTCTAACATTAAGGTGTTTTGGAGTTTAACAAATTTCCATATCCCACCTTAGCAATAAAGTTAAGATGAAGAGACCAGACTCATGGTAGCTGTCGCTAATAGGCCCATCTTTACATTGGAGGAGAGTCAAGTGTCACAACAACCAGATAATGACGATTTCAAAATAGATGGTCTAAATATGCCAGTAGCCTCACTGTCATACTTGTGACATGAATAGTATGATTAAGTCGACACCAAAGTATGAATCAGGCTTTTAGAGTCTCATAATGATAATAGACTCGTCACGATAATCAAAGGAAAAAACTTGATATATATATGAGATATACACAAGTGATCATACATCATTGTGATCATCTTGATTGTAAGAGAGGAGCTCATTGCAAAGAATTGTGAATGAAAGCACAAGGTGTTTCTAAAGAGTTATGAACAGTTGTTCCTAAAAGAAAATTGAAAACCATGCAAAAACAAGCACATGACATCGAATGGAGTTAGAAGGGGTTTGGTTTGAGATTTTTTGGGTTAGATTTGGTTTGGGTTTGATCTAGTTGTTGGATCAAGATTAAACCCAAAGGATAGCATTTAACTCAAACTAGTCGCCCTATATATTAAAGGAATTTTAGAGATCTTTATTTAATCCTACATGTTATTAGATATAGTTAGATTCTAATGGAAACTCCTGTGGATTTAAGGATTTTTTAGAGATCTTTATTTAATCCTACATGTTATTAGATAGAGTTTGACTCTAATTAAAACTCCTACGGATTAAAAGATTTCTAGGGATCTTTCTTTAATTATACATGTTATTGAATAGAGTTTGACACTAAATAAAATTCCTAAAGGATGAAAGGTGTTAGGGCCAAAATTGACCAAGACAGTTGTTAAGTTGACGTAGACTCAAAGCACTGAGTTGGAGCCTCGTCAGCAGCTGGAGTGGGACCCTTGGTTGGAGGAAATAGGATCGGTTGATGGTATTTGGGGATGATACAACCTTCGATCGACCCACGAGCAACTGTTGCGTCGATCGTTCGAGATTGAAGGGCCAAAGGTCGACCATCGATGTTGGATATCGATCGTCGATCTACACCACAAGGAGTCGTAAGGGCTCCAAACAAAATCCACTCTGATGCTTAAGTTAGTAGGGAACTTAAGGAAGAGAGGGAGCTTGGTGTAGCTGAGATCAACCCAGGAGGCTCGTCTCTAGACTAACTGGCATAAGCTCGAATGTAAGAATATCAAAAGCGAGAATATAGAGTTCTATGTATTAGATCTTGTACCTTGAAAATGGGACCCTTTTCCCTATTTTTAGAGGTTTGACGTGTGTTTATATTTTATATATTCACGCACGTCTTCTTTGTGTTTTTCTGCTGTTTTCCGTCGTCTCGTGCCCATTTTCTTGGGATTTTTAGTTTTCTTTCACTTTTTGGTGTTTTTATGTATTTGCAGGAGATCGGCAGTGTAGGGGACATATAACGAAGATATCATGGGTCCCCGGAGCAACGGTAGGAGTCACGCGTGATCCAGGGGGTCAAACGACGAAGATCACCATTTTTCAGACCTCACCCGATCGGTTGGACACAGCCAACCGATCGGGTGGTGCACGCGTGTCTGACTCAGATGGAAGCTGAATCGAAGTGAAAATCAACCGACCGGTTCGTTGACCGGTTCAAACCAACAGGGCTCTCGGCCATTTGGAGCTGAATTCCAACCGATCGGGTGACATCTCACCCGATCGGTTCATCTGTAGCCGATTCTCCCAAAAGACGACCCGGAGAGCTCAACCAACGTCCGTTGACCGTGCCAAATCGACGGAGCTCTCTGTCTATTTTGAGGAAAATTCCAACCGATCGGTTGAATGTTCAACCGATCGATTCACCTGATGTCGCAAGATCCAAACGACGACCCGGAGCTACCAAACGGTCGGACTAAGCGAGCGGGTGAGATTTTGAACGTCGATGCTGAAGCGCCGTAGCAGCTCACCCGATCGGTTGATTCTTCAACCGATCGGGTGACGTCGATCTGTATATATGGTTGCCCTAGGTTTCTGAAAAAGGAGTTGTTATTTTTCTGTCTTTTTTCTTGTACGGTGACGGCTGGAATTTTACTTTCATATTATCTTTATAGCATTGCTACTACTTCATTCCAAACACCTGATCATGATTTTTACGGTTGATTTTTGTTTAGATCGCTTTTTAGCTATGATTTGTTAGTAGTTCCCTAATCTGGGATTTTGGTGGAAACCCCTTCGCGGGTTCTCCCTAATGCATCCATAGGACTATGATTTCGATATGGATTAGGACTTTAGACGGTTACGCGGGGTGTTTCATTGTCATCGTCAGAAAAAAGACCGCCTTTGACCGTAGGGCCAAGGGGGAATAAACTTGGCGGTTGACTCTCTAGCCATAGCTCACGCCCTTAGCGTAGACATTGAATCCTAGTGCGTGGGAACGATAGGATGAGATGTTGGGAGTTATGAATGCGAGCTTAGTGCTCCCGGAGTCAATCGGTGTTAATGGACATGAGAATGCCCACCGACCGAACCCGGGTAGTCTGGCGTATCATCCTAGGCATCGACCGGAATATCGGGCCCATGGGACGCTGGTATCACTTCTAGAGGCAATGTCTCACCACTAAACCCTAATTCCGATTGTTTTCCTATCCGTTGGTTGTAATAGCGAGAACACACGATAGGGTGGAAACCGAAGTCCTAGGTTTCCCTTTATATTGTTTATCCTCCGTATTTACATTCCGTGACAAACCATCGATCGTTCGAGCTAGCTCACCCATAGGGTGAACCGGTTCCTCTTAGAAACAAGCGCAACCACGCCCCCTTGTGTTCGACCCCCAAGCAACACTACAACACCGTGCGCTTGCGGTATAAATATTTAAATCTGGCATCCCCTATCCAATTGCACTCTTCATGATTCAAAACATGCGGACGACAAGCTCTATGGCGCCGTTGCCGGGGAGGCAATGTGTTTGTTAATTTTAGGACATTTGAACCCTTGAGTCTAGCTCACATCTTCACCTCGTGATAATTTTTGCATTCTTCATTTTCATTTTTATTTTCTATTTCTATTTTCTGTTTTTATCTGTCTCCATACCATACTTGCTTCATGGGGGTGTTTGTGATTTTTCATGCGCAGTGTAACGACCAGTTTTAGCGATACGTTTTATCTGTATTCTCGTGTATTATTTTTTCGTATACGTAGTTAAGACGTAACCGACCCCCTGTACCCGTATCAGCTGCTAGCCTTATATGTATTAGCTATTATTTTTATTTTTATCTTATTTTTTAATTATATTTTAACCAATTTCTTTAATGCACATTCCTATTTATATTTTTGAATTCAAATTTCAAATTTTAAACTTTTAAATGTTCAAAAACTTTCCATTTAAAATCTAATTTAAAACCTATTATTAATTGAATTAATTAGCTTTAATTGCCTTGTTTAAACTTATTAAAACCTATGAATAATGTTTCAAATTATTTCCTAATATAACTCCTAGCCCACTTCCCTCACCCTATGGCCGAATCCCCCAACACTCACGCACACAACAACATTAACACACACAAAAAGAGAGACCTAAATCTTATAGGCTGTTCACGTGCAGCTCTTTGCAAACCTCACACACAACCCATTCCTTTTAAAACTAACCCTAAGGCTAGCATTCCACACAGCAGCCTACTCATTTCTTTATAAAACTAACCCTAGGCATGCAACCCTATTTCCTTATATATTTAAAAACACTAGGGGAGCTCTATCAGCAGCCGCCCATACCCCTCTCTATTTCTCTCCCCACGCATCAGAACCCGGCGCCTCCTCCTCTCTTCGCGAGCTGCTACCCTCCTCCTTCTCATTCGCATCAACCCCCTCGCCCAGGAAGCCACACGAGCAGCCGTCCTCCTCGCAAGTGCAGCCACGCCCAAACACCTGCATCCCCTCCTACACGTGCCACCCCTATCCTCATCTTCTCCACGTGACGAGCACCCGCCGTCAACCTCCCCATCTTCGCAGCAGCGCTCTCCTCCTACTCAGTGCCGCAACAACCTCCCCCTCCACATCTCCTACTCCCCGTCAGCCTCAACAGCGACCCTCCACACAACTAGCGGCCTTCTTCTCCGTCCTTCACCCTCGCATGCGTCAACCAACACCCAGGCCGCGCCTCCATCGCCAATGTAACGGCCTGTTTCCGTAGGTACGTATTTCGTACGTATTTGATTAGTATAGTAATTTATTAGAGTATGATTTTAATTATTACTATTATTCGAGCACGCAATTTAACGATCGTGTCTTGATCTTCTTTAACCTTTGGTTAATGTTGTTTGCAGGGACGAGATCATAATAACCAGATTATCTTGATCCAATCTTAATTAGATTAATTTCTAATCTAATCCTGATCCAAACATCTTAACCGATCATATGTTTTAATCAATCATATCATAGCCAAATCGATCCTTGTAATCGATATCCTTACTAAATGATATTTTTAATCTGATCTTAGTTGATTTCATTCAAACCAATATTATCTTGATGAATCTAATTTAAACCCGATGAATCCAATCATCCTAACTATATTATACTTCTGAATCAAATCATAAATCTTGTATCCCTAACCAACTGAGTTCATCCTTGCTTGACCAATTTTCAATAAATCATGTCATAACCTTACATACTGATAAATCTTAATAAATCCGATCTTGACTCGATTAATTTCTAAACTCGAATACTTTAACCATACTAATTTCCAATGTCTTACTTAGAATCATTTTCCTAGCCATCTAACTAACCCCGGAATACTGACGCACCCAACTCCCCTTCTCTCAACCCCGATCTCCCCAACTGCAATCTCAGCTTGCACTGCCTGGACGTCGATATCCACTACAGTAGTCATCCGAGCCCGACTACCGAGCACCCACCTGTAAGCAGCGCAGAGACTTAAACCCGAACGGTGAGTTACGTAAATTGTTATATATATATACATATACGAGTTAGATATGTGAATGCACGGTTATAAATTTATTTATTATACGTACAACTATAAATGCTGATTTTAAGTATGTGTTAGTCTTATATTATACAGTTTATATGCTAACATATGAGCAGTTATAACATATGTATTATCTTATTATATGTGTTCGGGTATATAGGTCGGCATTTATAGTTGAACATATATAAGCAGTAGGTATCATGTGCCCTCTTGATATAGGTATTAAGAATATCAATTAATTACTAATCTGGATTTTATTAAATCATTTCCAAATCTTTATAAATATTTCCAGTTGTATAACAGAGAGACATTCACGTTCCCACCTCTACACGTCACCCCGCAAACCCCCCCCCCCCACGTCTATAATCCCGTTGCTAAGATCTTGAAGGGATCTTAACCAACCCACGTGGGCCACATCACCAAACAACCCATACGCATTTCCCTTTCTCTTCTCCTTCAAAAAGCCATGCAAATACACGTTTCCTCCTACCTCCACACGTCATCATCCCTCTAATTCAAAAAAAAGAAAAGAAACCAATATCAACTCTCAGGAAACCCAGGCCGTGCTCTTCCTTCGTCTCTCCTTCACAAAACAAAGCCTGCCCTATCTCTTGGTAATACCCAAACCGCCGGTGTCCCTCCGTGAACCAACCCCCCTCGAAACGTCTAACCTAGAAAACGATCGAGCCCCGCTCGCCGTGCCCCCGTTCCCTCCGTCTCACCTCAGGCAACTACGCGCGCCCCTCCGTCCGCTGCCTTCCACCCTGTCTCCAAGTGCCTCCCCTGTTTCCTCCACGACCCCCCTCCTCTCGACCTGCTGCCACAAACACCAACCGCCGGCGTCCAAACCTCTCCGACCTCCTGCCACCATTTTCGACGAGCATCTCCCCATGCACAGGCCAGCACCTTCCCCTTTTCTCCGAGCTAGCCGCAGTACCCCGGTCCGACGTCGCCTCATATTCTTCCTCCGGTGCCAAACCCGGTACACCAAGCCGCCACCTCGCCTCGCAGCCAGCTGCCTCCGTTGATCCTCGCCCAGCGCCCCCAACCCTCCGGTAACTCCTCCCCTTTGTAATCGAAACCACCCTCTGACCCATCGGTCTTCTCTCTGACACGATCCCCCTTAGGTCTCGTTAACCGTCGACATCATCCCACACCCCTGTTTGAAGTCCACATCCCCTATTCTTCTTGAACTCCTGCCCGCCGGCCAAGAGCAGCCCCGACGTCCAGCGGCGATCCCCCGCCTCAGACTGGCCAGGCCTCAACCCGACCGCCCCACCGCCTGAATCCGCCTCCTCTCGATGCCCGTCGAACCCGCAGGCCCCACAAACCCAAACCCCGCCTCCACGCCGCCCCTCTTCCATCAACACGGGCAGACCTCGCCTCCGTCCCCAACAGGCCACCACCGCATCACCCCTCTCCTCTCCTACCTCCGTTCTGGCAAGCCCTATCTGCCCAATCGCTGCCATGCCCTTCCCGTGACCAGACTTGCCGCATGTCCGCCCTGACCTGCTGCTGCGACCACTGCCGCCGGCGAGCAGCTCCCTTGGCCGCCCTATCGAGTTGCGTCGCCGCCGCTGCCACACCTGCTTTCCACGCGAACCAACACAACGAAAACAACAGTAAGTGGGTTATTTTTGGACTTGGGTATATAATGCATGAGCTATATATTTTATTATATTAGTTTTACTTTGGAAACTGTACCAGTACCTTACCTTATGTGTATAGTTGTGTAAACTGTGAGTTCCAATGCAAATGAATAAGCCCTGGCAAACAGTATCCTAAAGTACATAGCCTATGAGTTGAATCATGTACAGATTTGTATAGTTTACCTAGTAAAGAATAAGTATTATATTGGGTAGTATAGAGACAGGGACCTTTTCCTCTTTCTCATGACAGAGCAGTATTACCTTATTCAATGCCACTTG
>JAULAV010001735.1:0-28000 GCA_030789695.1 Scilla litardierei | reverse complement strand
TTACTCTGTTCTCATGCATGCTTTAGCTATATATTCATCGCTTATTTCAAATCAAATCGATATTTGGGTCTTTTCTTGGATATGTGTATATGGAGCTTTATTGCACATTGTAGATAGTAACACCATCTGCTAGCACGTGGCCACACTCACTCGCGCTTCACCGCGTGGGCCCACGACACTTGTTTGGACTCATATTTCCTCGGTTTAGTGATGTGTTTTGTCATATGCTTGTTTAGTGTGGCGTGTCTGATTTTGTTGGCCCTGTCGGGCGATTTAGGATTTTGACTCCTATATATATATATACTAGTCTATAACCCGTGCCCGAGGGCACGGTTCAATTTAGATATTTCCCACTCAAAATGTGGGCACGATTCATTGTAGATATTCCCCCCTAAAAATCATAGTTCCCCCGAAAATGTGGGCACGATTCATTGTAGATATTCCCCCCCTCAAAATCTTAGTTCCCCTGAAAATGTGGGCACGATTCATTGTAGATATTCCCCTCTCAAAATCTTAGTTCCCCTGAAATTGTGTATATGATTCGTTTTAGAAATACCCCCTCAAAATCTTAGTTCCCCAATCAAAGTCTTAGTTCCCCAAAATTTAGGTCACCTCAAGAGATTTTAGTTCTCACATTGCTTAATTACTCAAAAAAATTTTAATTACTGGCAAAAATGTTTGTCCCCCAATATGTATTTCGTTTATAAATTTTTTTGTAAAGTTAGTTGCATTTCCCCCCATTTTTTAGACATCTATTCTATAAAGATGGGAGCTAAAACACATGTTACAATATTAAGATACATGAACAAACATAAAAATAGAGAAGGACGTAAAAATTAGCCATGTCACCAAAACCTAGGAGTGCGAAAGTTAGCAGCATTGATCAAATTATGTGTATTAGCCATGTCACCACGTTCCCCCCAATCACATCCAACCATGAAAACAATTGAAATTGGTGAAGTAAAAAACCATGCAAGCAACTATTGAACTTTACATTTCTAACATCAAAAAGTAACACCTTAATAATGTTACACAAAAGTAATATAGATCCAGTTCTCTTAGTCTAAGCCAAGTAACACCATAATAATATTTACATTTGTTACATCAAAAATACATCTGTTACATCAACGCTGTTAATACGCAATCCATCATGGTTCAACAGGAAACTTCCTCTGCATTACAATATAAAAGGAATGCGTGTCAATCTCAATCCAACAGCATGTGTCATCTGGATGCACAATAACCTAGGTAATTACAAACGTAAATTGGTTAGAGAAATAAAGAAATATGTGATAACATTAATATTTAAACTTAAAACGCTTTTACCTTATGCGGGGGGAGCATATGTGGACGTGCTTTACGGACCCAATCAAGCTCCTTAAGAACTAACTTCCAATTCTATAACACAAACGATATTATGTTGATATTCAATGAAAATGATAGTGTGGGAATAAAATTCTAATAGTTTTTTACATTACCTCCATAACACATTTTTCAGGTGCATCAATATTCCCTGTCACCTGTGCATCTACAATTCTTTTTGCTTCTTGCTGTTAATAATAATAATAATAATAATTTACTAACTTAAAAAGTCTTAATAT
Source organism: Scilla litardierei (assembly GCA_030789695.1). NCBI lineage: Eukaryota > Viridiplantae > Streptophyta > Magnoliopsida > Asparagales > Asparagaceae > Scilla > Scilla litardierei. The sequence continues at coordinate 26,399 of JAULAV010001735.1, read as the reverse complement.
GAAAATGATAACTTATTTATTGATCAGCATACCTTGTCCCACCAAATTCTTTTATAATCACGCAACTTGACAGCTATATTATTGGCAGCAAGTAACACAACCTATAAGAACAAAAAATATTAAGAAATCAAATGAAATGAAATGAAATGAAATAATAAAAAGTTATGATTAAAGACTTACAGTTTTAAACAAATCTGCATCAACCTGTATATAAAAATACAAACAAATATTTTAGCTAACCATTCATATTTAAAGATTCAAATTGAAACAAATAATAAGGCAAAAATGATTTTTTACTTAAGTTAAAAATTTCTTACATCGCCATATATAGTGACGCCAATCCACATTATGCAGCTAGTGGTTATATGATAATGGTGTACCTGTATGGTAGACAACAGTCGATAAATAATTTTTTTAAAGAATGACTAAATGAATAAAATAAATAGAAATATTTACAAAAAAATTAAACTACTAACTTACAATATTAATCATATAGTGGAATTCATAGCAAAACATCTGGATAAACGATGTTTAATGTTTTATTTGAATCGGCCGGAAGAAGGACACATACACGATCAAAAGATGTGCACCGTGAAAGTGCCACATAAAGATGTCCATGACTGAAAACTGGGGTCCGCAAATCCACTCCAACAAACTTTACAGATTGTCCCTGAGCTTTATTAATTGTCATGGCATAAGTTACACGGACAGGAAACTGCCGTCTTGTCATATGAAATGGTAATGTTGTAGCCGAAGGTGACAAAGATATTCTTGGAATAAACACAAAACTACCGGCTTTATCCCCATTTAAAATTTGAGCTTCAATGACACGTGATGCACATCTGACAACCATCAATCGAGTGCCATTGCAGAGCCCATCTTTTGGTGCAATATTTCGTAATAAAATAATAGGACAACCCACCTTAAGATCAAGTTTAAATTGTGGCAACCCAGGAAGATCCAAAGAGTTTATGTACTCAGTTGGAAATCGATTTATAATGGTTGGGTCTGTTTCATCATTTTCAGACAGGCTGTCTGCAGCTAGATATGTAATCTTTTGTCCCGGAAAAATGTGTAATGCAGCAGCATTTATAAAAGCAACATCATCATTCCGTGCAGAAAGAATTATTCGTTCAGTCAGGTATGCCGGAGTCACTGCACCCTCAATATCAAGCTGCGGATAAATTCGAAGTAATAACTCGTTTAAATCCTTGCACCTGAATATGTGAGAAGGAAGTTCTACCACCTCTGTAGGATTTGTGCCAACCTAATACATTATATAGATAAAATTTAAGTTAAGGAATGGCTAAGATAAAAATAGTAAGTAAAATTAAATTAGGCATGAAATAAAATACCTCCAAAATGAATTTTGCAAAATTTGCATTCTCAACTGATGAGTTATTTAACCGCATATTTTGATCCAAGATCAAAACTTGTACAGAGCACCATAATACAGATCGTCTCAATGAGGCACCAACAATTTCTTCTCGAACCCCCTTTGGTATGACGGGCAAGATTTGTCGGAAATCCCCACCAAGAACAACAGTAATACCACCAAATGCTTTGGGGTTATCACAAATATCTTGTAATGATCGATCCACTGCCTCAACACAGTGTCGATGTTGCATAGGTACTTCATCCCATATTATAAGTTTTGCTTTTCTGAATAATTGAGCTTGCATGGATTGCTTGCTAAAATTACAAATTGAAGTATCATGCACATCTAACGGGATACGAAATGTGGAATGTGCAGTCCGGCCTCCGCTAAGCAGCAATGATGCAATACCGGATGACGCGACGGTGATAACTATATGTCCAAGACTCCGCAACATTGTTGCAAGTGCATTGTACAAAAAAGTCTTTCCAGTTCCAGCACCGCCGCTCAAGAAGAATGTAGTACCTTTATTTTCAAATACGGATGAAGTAATTGCCGAGTAAGCATGGCGTTGTGCATCATTGAGGCAATCAATGTCTTTTTGAGCATCCATTTGTTTAGCCTTATTTATAAGTTCCTGATGTTCATACAACAATCTATTGCCAACAATTGCATTCCAATCTCCAGCAGGAAGTGGCATTGGTGGGAAGTCAGATAGACACTTACCGTACTCCTGAAGCAATTCATTGATAAGGAATAATCCATAATCTTCAAGTTAGCATTGAGATGGGAAAGAAATTGCAAATAAAGTTTGCAATTTATGTGGAAGATCATCGCAAATGTGCACTGAAAATTCATTCCATAATGCAAGTGGGTCGATCGGCAAACATTCGATAAGAATAATGCAAAACAGTCTTCGTAATTGATATCCTGTTTTCATAATTGAAGCCTCGGAAAGACATTGTCTCCACTCGGAATCATCTTCAAGAAGACCTCTTGCAATACATGTTGCTTTGAATGTAGGGTACTCGATAGAATTGAATGTGCGTAAATTTTCCCACGATGTTGGCCCTTTAACAACTGTTAGTAGCAACCGTAGATAAAATCTCTCACCAGAATTAGGGGAGGCAAAATACATTCGGCCAATTGCATATCCAGATTGTCTTGGAGTCCAGACCTTTGTTGACGAATGCCACACAAACTTTTGAGGAAATTCTTGATATGTGAGATCATGTGCAGACTCATGTAAAGCGCAACATGTAAAAAATTCAGTCAAAGTTGTCTTATCATTTTCAGCCCTAGACCTTATTGCATCTACATCTTCATCTGGATCAAAAATAACACGGTGTTGCCCTGGTAAATGAAGTATCAATCTTTGAACTGACGGAATCTCTTGATGCAAAGGATGCTCGAATATTCGCCAAGCAGCCTCAGGTGGTCCAATATATCTTGCATCAAGGTATTGTTGGATCTCATTTACTGCGCCCAATACCATTGTGGTCCGATCATGACCTTTATAAATATACTTATGAATGTACTTCACACATCTTACCCCGGCACAAACTTCGACATTAATGTGGCAGTTAAAGAGCCTTGAGAGATACCTGTTGTGCGGCACAACATCGCGGTTATCAACCTGATGCCCCCTTACAGTATATAGATGCCCATTACTACGACGACGGTAAATAGGATATCCATCACGATCCAAGGTTGTTGCATCTGCATAATTTCGAGGGTATTTCTTAGTACACTTACCATTTTCCATGCATGAAGCATTTGGATTCCGAGCACCACATGGTCCATGTACCATACATTTTGACACAGTATCGAATAATGCAGGATCTTGAGCAGGATCAGGAAATTCAGCACATACAATTCTATCCACTTGATCACATGTATGAATCTTATCGGGTCCACGAAGAAAGAAAAGAGCATGCATATGTGGAAGACCCCGTTTCTGAAATTCAATTGTAAATACATGTGCTACTTTCTTTCCAAATACATTATTACCATCAATCTCCTTCATCAAAGCCTTTCTTTTTAACTCAAATACACGTGCGACTAAATCTGGACGGTCGGTAGCCTTTTGATTGGGCAGTAGAGCTGAAGTAATTTCTGGCCACTTTGGATTTGCGGTCATGGTAAGAAAAATATCCGGGTGCTGGTTATAACGTGTGATAGCCATCGAGTCTTGAAATATTTCAAACATGTGACGTGCACTGCCAGTGAAAGATGAAGGAAGTATCATGCGCTGTCCAATTTGGTCGCATCTGGCATATGCATCGATATCTGCAAGACCCTGATAGAGCTCTGAGCGGAGTTTTCGTTGATTAAGTTTGATGAATGTCAAACGATGTTGCTCAATTGCTGCCCAAGCATCAACTATGAACTCCTGGAATAACTTTCCCGCTCTCAAAATTGAAGAATACTCGTTCTGTCTTTCAAACAGACGGTAGCTATAAAACTCACACATGGTCAAGCGTCTACTTGATGCTATGTTTTGAACTGGATCCCACTGCTTCAACTCAGGTTCCCATCCAAGCTGACCATCAGGAAATAATAAGACGTAGTGTAATGGTAAGTATGCAGGATGAGTCTCATTGATTTGCATTAATTGATGATTTCCTCGAAGATGTAAAACTATATCTCGCATCCCGGAAGGTCGATAGCCATCGCCAGGTAAAATAACCGCAATCTCATCTACGGTTGGGAGGTTATAACGGCGACGATCCTTGTTTGAATTGTAATGCAGATATACAGGAAGATCATGACCACATGAATCTGCTTGAGATAAAACAGAATACGCCTGACAATATAGTTTGATGAATGGATTTATGCCCGATAAACAATTTTGAATAATTTGTAAGACATCCTTGCTCAAATGTGGATTTCTATTACTTCGAAACTCCATAGCAGAATCCGGATCATATATGTAAAGTTGACAATAACTTGCTGTTTGATCCGGTTGGGGCAGAAGTGATCCTGTTCGATGGCGTAATTCCCCATGAATAGTAAATATGTTCGGGCCTCTGCCAGCAATCAATCTTTGATCCATTGTCACACCAAGGCTGGTAAATGCATTAGCTGCATTATACTCCCGAGTATACATTCGAAATGATTTTGATGCCTCACTGTCACCATCATATAATTCTCTAAGTGCTGGAGGGGGTTCATTAAGTTTCGGCAATTTTACTTTTCCTTGCAAACAACATGTTCCAAAAAGATGTGTTCTCAAAGTTGACTTCGACAACTGTTCATCCAACCAGTGTAAGGCTGAACAATGAGGGCATGGAATGTTCATTAATCCAAGATGGTGCCGACCAAAATCAACCTGAGTTGGTGGACCAGAGCCATGCTGAGTTGACCGACATCGGAAGATCGAGGATGAGCCAGCGTCTTCTTGTTCAACTGGAGAAGTTGTTAATCCAAGTGTTATTTGAGTTATACACATAGGAGTCATATATCGAGATATGTTTCGTTGAGCTTTTTCTCGTTCTCTCCTGTGACATTGAGCTAAACACCTAGCCAAAATAAAACCATAATAATTAAATAAAATTAATTTACATTAAAGAAGAGGAGCTCTTATGAATAATAACCTGGCAGATGGTTCATCATCTTCAGCACATATCGTAGAGATGTGCGAGGCTGAGACCTCATCTACATGTTCAACATGAGAAGTTGGTACTGCATATGTGCTTTGAGGCATGTCGAGTACACTGGTAGGAGTCATATATCGAGATGTGTTTGCTTGTATTTGTTCTCGTTCTCTCCTTTTGCGTTGAGCTAAAGCCCTATACAAATTTAAATAGAAAAATAAACACAACTAAAATACATGGCATGGTGAAAAGGTTTTATGTACAGTCGGGTTGATAATGACCTGATAGATGGTCCAGGAACTTGCCCGGAGATCATAGCGTTACGCGAGGCTGAGACAGCATCTTCTTGTTCAACCGGAGAAGTTGTCACGGCTGGTGTTATGTGAGGTATATCAAGGACACCGTCAGAAGGCAGAGAATGAGATATATTTCGTTGTTCATGTTCTCGTTCTCTCCTTTTGCGTTGAGCTAAAGCCCTATACAAATTTAAACAGAAAAATAAACACTACTAAAATAAATGGCTTGGTGAAAAGGTTTTATGTACAGTCGGGTTGATAATGACCTGACAGATGGTCCAGAAACTTGCCCGGAAATCATATCGTTACGCGAGGCCGAGACAGCATCTTCTTGTTCAACCGGAGAAGTTGTCACGGCTGGTGTTATGTGAGGTATATCAAGGACACCGTCAGAAGGCAGAGCATGAGATATGTTTCGTTGTTCCTGTTCTCGTTCTCTCCTTTTGCGTTGAGCTAAAGCCCTATACAAATTTAAACAGAAAAATAAACACAACTAAAATACATGGCTCGGTGAAAAGGTTTTATGTACAGTCGGGTTGATAATGACCTGACAGATGGTCCAAGAACTTCCCCAGAAATCATATCGTTACGCGAGACCGAGACAGCATGTTCTTGTTCAACCGGAGAAGTTGTCACGGCTGGTGTTATGTGAGGTATATCAAGGACACCGTCAGAAGGCAGAGCGTGAGATATGTTTCGTTCTTCCTGTTCTCGTTCTCTCCTTTTGTGTTGAGCTAAAGCCCTATACAAATTTAAACACAAAAATAAACACTACTAAAATACATGGCTTGGTGAAAAGGTTTTATGTACAGTCAGGTTGATAATTACCTGACAGATGGTCCAGGAACTTGCCCAGAAATCATAGCATTACGCGAGGCCGAGACAGCATCTTCTTGTTCAACTGGAGAAGTTGTCACGGCTAGTGTTATGTGAGGTATATCAAGGACACCGTCAGAAGGCAGAGCGTGAGATATGTTTCGTTGTTCATGTTCTCGTTCTCTCCTTTTGCGTTGAGCTAAAGCCCTATCCAAATTTAAACACAAAAATAAACACTACTAAAATACATGGCTTGGTGAAAAGGTTTTATGTACAGTCGGGTTGATAATGACCTGACAGATGGTCCAGGAACTTGTCCGGAAATCATATCGTTACGCGAGGCCGAGACATCATCTTCTTGTTCAACCGGAGAAGTTGTCATGGCTGGTGTTATGTGAGGTATATCAAGTACACCGTCAGAAGGCAGAGCGTGAGATATATTACGTTGTTCTTGTTCACGTTCTCGTTCTATCCTACTGCGTTGAGCTAAAGCCCTATCCAAATTAAACCAAAACTAATTACAATTAAAATACATTATTAGCGTATATTAGATGTTCATTTTGAGAATATGGTATATGTTCAATTAAAATACTCCCATTTACATAATCAAGCTCTTCATTTTTGAAATTAACATTTTGAAATTCAATTGGGTACATGATAATACAAAATTAACATGATATCAAGTTTAGCATTAAAAAATTACACATTCATTAGAATCTTTGAATTTTTGCTACTTCTATGTGTCCTGAGAATTTTTGAATATATCTGAATTATCTCAATCCTCAGGACACATATATCTGAATATTTGATTAGGATCACTTGAGAATTTTTGCATTCTAGCATTGCTTCTATGATCCTCAGGACACTTTGAGTAGTCAAAAATGAATTTCAGAATTTGAGTAGTTATTGAACTTCAATTTCAAATGCACAAATTCCATATCTGCCGAAATTTTAGAATTTCAAATTCCATGAGAAATATTCCCAAAGTATACTCTTCTGAAATTTGAGATTTTAAGTACTCCCAAAGTATACTCTCAGGAGTATATTTCTAAGCCATATTTCCATTTTGATAACTTGAGAAATTGAATACTCTTGAGAAATGATTTTCAGTACATATTTTTGAGAATTTCACATTCAGTACATATTTTTGAATGTACTCTTGAACTGAATGTACATAAAATTTTTGAATGTACTGATTGTACATATTTTTAAGTACATATTTCTGAGGAATTCTCGAGAGTACTCTTGAATGTACTGAATTTCACATTCAGTACAAATTTTAAGTACTCATGAATATTTACATGACAATGAATGGGTTATCCTTGAAAATATCCTGATAACAATCAATTTTTGAATTTGAAGATTTTTTAAGTACTCCTGTTAAGGCTATCATTGTTAAGGCTATCAGGATATTCATAACAATGATAGCCATAACAATGATATTCATTGTTTTTTGAAGATTTTTAAGTACTCCTGCTATGGTTATCATTGTTTTGAATTTGAAGAAATGATATTCATTGTTTTTTGAAGATTTTTTAAGTACTCCTGTTATGGCTATCATTGTTTTGAATTTGAAGATCACTTAAGTACTCCTGTTATATTTAAGTACTCCTGTTAAATATGTTATGGCTATCATTGTTTTGGGCACATAATTTGTCTTCAAAATATGTTATGCTTAGTATTTGCATATTTCATTTAATACTCAGCTAATTTGAAATTCTTAAAACTCAGCTAATTATGTATGCATTCAACATAATATTAAGAACTTCTTAATTCTCAGCAAATACTAAGCTATTATGAACTTCAGCAATTTGCAAATACTAAAGCATAGCTGAAATTCTTAATATTTCATAGGTGAACATAGGTGAAAAGCACAGCTGAGTATTAAAAACAAAATAGCTATTTTGAAATATTAATGTTATACTCAGTATTAAGAATGAAGAATAAAATAGCTATGTTGAATGAAGAACAATATAGCTAGTAATAAGAACTTCAGCAAATACTTACAAATACTTAGCAAATACTAAGCTATGTTGAATGAAATATGAAAATATTCTTAATACTCAGCTAATATAGTCAACTAAATGTTATGCTTAGTATTTGCTGAACTAAATGAAATTCTTAATTCTTAATACTTAATACTCAGCAACTGAATGTGAAGACATTTCAATTGCTGAGTATTTGCATATTTGAAGACATTTCTCAGATTTGAATCCTGGCAATGCATTGTCCTGCTAATAGTTTCAAAATGGATAAGAGTTGTCCCACAAATAAAAGTTTCAAATTTCATTTTTGGGTGTCAAAATCAATTTCCAAGGATTACATCCAAGGCCATCTCAATTTCAAAATAGCTTGCTGAAATATGGATATAATGAAATTTACATCAAACTTGGGAACATTTGGCTGAAGGAAAATGTAAAAAAGTTTGGTGTATTTTCAATAAGAAAAAACAGTGTCCTGCAAATTAATCAACAGCAAAGCTTGATGTATTTTCAATAATACCTTGGCTTGCAAGCTTGATGTATGTTCAAGCAAAGTGGTGTGTTCTTCAGATTTTTGCAAAAGTTTCAGTAAATGCTATTGATTGGTGCAAAAGTTTCAAAGCACAGCCATGATTAATTTGTCCTGCAAATATTTAAACCAAACACATGTAAGTGTTATTGATTCTTCATGTAAATACATGTGCAATTTTGTAGTATCAGTGCATGTATTTCAGTGCAATACATGTGATGCTTCAAGTAGCAAACTTGCAAAATCCATGATATTATCAATAGCAAGCAGGAAAATTGACAAAATTCAAAAAACATATACAAAAGGTGAATGTTGGTATATGAATGTTTGTATATGAATGATATTAAAAACATATACAAAAGTCTATGTTGAAAGATATTAGAATGATATTATAAATTTCATTGCAACTTCATATGCAGAGCTTCCCACTTGGGTTTATCTTTCAACATAGACTTTCAACTATTTTAATTTCAGAGCGTAGAGCTTAGACATTCATATATCAACTTCATAGACAAAAATTTCAGAGTCTATATATAAAAGGAAACAAATGCAAAAAAATTTGTATATTTAAATTTCAGGGACTAAAATTTGTATATTTGAATTTCAGGGACTAAAATTTCAAAAGTCTATGTTGAATGTTGCCAATCTTAGTCCAATCTTAAAATTTTAGACACAGGACAAAAGTATAGTGTGAAATGAAATCAGTTAGACACAGGACAAAAGTATGAGTGACTGTGATTTGTTTTCATTTAGCTAAAAAAGTAAATGAGTCCATTGATAATCATTTAGCCACAGGACTGAAAAAAGGAAAAGTTTGCTATCTAATGGACTCATATTTTTGCTATCTAATTCATGGACTGGCAAAAGCAAAAATGATTTTCATTGGAATCATATTTTTGCATGGACTGGTTTGATCAAGGATTTTTTGCTTGATTTTTTGCTTGACCATCAAAATTGGCTATCTTAATGATTCAGATTGCCAATTCATTCAGATTGGCTATCTGAATGATTGGTTTGATCAAGGATTTTTTGCTTGATGGCCAATCATTGGCTATCATTCAGATAGCCAATTTTGCTTGATTTGCTATCTGAATTTTTGGCTATCTGAATGATTGACAATCCTTAATCATTCATGATTGACAATCCTTGATCCATATGAGTGAATGCTGTCCTATGAGTGAATGCTGTCCTATATGATCAAATTTTTGGCTATCTGAATTCCAATTTTTGGCTATAGCCAAAAATTCCAATTTTTGGCTATCTGAATGATTGACAATCCTTGATCAAGCCAATTTTGATGGTCAATCATTCAGATAGCAAATCAAGCAAAAAATTCCAATGAATTGGCTATCTGAATGATTGGCTATCAAAATTCCACAAAATCAAGCAGATCAAATTGGATATCTGAATGATTTTTTGCTTGATGGCAAAAGCAAAAATGATTTTTTCCTTGAGCAAAAATGATTTTCATTGGAATCATATTCCTTGAGCAAAAGCAAAAATATCATCCTCAATTTTTTCCTATTTCTTTCCTATTTTTTTCCTTGATCAATTTTATATGGATAGGAAAAGTTTGCCAAATTTTTGGACCTCATTTGAATAGCCATATGTGTAACTGTTAAACAATAATTTTTATGCCAAATTTCCATACAAATTTGAATAAGGACTGAATATGTCCATACAAATTTCCAGTCCTTATACAAACTGAATATGTCAAATGAGGACTGAATAGAAATTTGAATAGAAATTTGTATGGACAGTTTGAATATACAAATTTGAATAGAAATTTGAATAGAAATTTGTATGGACTGAATACAAATTTCCATACAACTGGCAAATGAGGACAGTTTGTATATGGACATATTCAGTCCTTATTCAAATGAGGACTGAATATGGACATACAAATTTGTATACAAACTGGAAATTTGTATGTCCATATACAAACTGACATATTCAGTTTGTAACTGAATTTGAATAAGGACTGAATAGAAATTTGAATAAGGACTGAATATGTCCATACAAAAATATTTGCTATCTAATTTGAAAATAGGAAAAAAATGTTTGCTTTCCATATAAAAGTTATGCCAACATTTATGGACAGTTATGCCAAAGTGATATCAGTAGAACCTTAAGATGAAATTGAACCTTCAATTTTTAAAACCAAATTGTTTGAATTGATTGATTCATCCTAGAATTATACTTTAAATGAAATTTTCAAACTAAACTAAATTGCTTGAATTAAACTTACACTTGAATTAAACTTAATGATATCATTTGGCTGTCCTCATAGATCACATTTAAACTTCAATCTCCTCTCCTTGAACCAGCCTGGAATTAAACTTCTACTGATAGCTTCCTTCAATTTTGTGTTAACCAATATCCAGTGTATAAGACACTTGCTGCCATGTCCTGTTATGGGCGTAGAAGTTGCCCGGTGTATAAGACACTGCCTTCAATTTTGTGTTAACCAATAACTAATTTTGTGTTAACCAATATCCAGTGTATAAGACATTTGTTTTGTCTACAAATGGTTACATGACAACTTTGTTTCCTATGCATTTTTTACATGTTAACCCTATACATTTTTAGTCTATGCATTCATCATGTTTTAGTATATTGATAGGAGGACCCAATAAATAAGTAACATAGGGTTAGTTAACCCAATAACCCTATGCATTTTTTTAGTTTTTGCAGTCAACATTTTTTACATGTTAACTATTTTGTAGTCTGCATTTTTTAGTCTATGCATTCACCAAGTTCAGTCCTGAAAAAAAATTGAACCCAAAAAAATTGAACTCAAAAAAATTGAACCCAAAAAAATTGAACTCAAAAAAATTGAACTTTGCAGTTCAGTCCTCCAATTTCTTTGTTGGATCCAAAACAACAAAAATTCAACATTTGCAGTTCAGCTATGATATTTGCAGTTCAGCTATGATATCTTCAAATTCCATCTTCATTTGCAGAAAAACACAAAGAAGAGAAATTGCATTCAACATTAGGCTTCATTCAACATTAAGCATTACATATGTTGAAATTTTCCAAGCTAATAGCTGAACTACATTTGCATTAGCTTACATTTCCAGAATACTTGGTTTCTTAAGCCATCATTTTCCAGGATGTGTCATTTTTTTAGTTTCATGATAATAGGTGTCATTTTCATTTGCCTTCAACATAAGTAGTACATGGAAATTTTAAGTTCCGGTTGTAGTATATTCCTGTACATCAAAACTTCATTGACATCAAAATTTTCAGGCTTGAGAAGTTTTCATGTACATCAAAATTGAAATGCTAATATAGTATATTCCAAGTTTTGCATATTATGATGTTAAGTTCAGAACATCAAGCTTGATAAGTTTTGACTGAAGGAAAATGAAAAACAATTTGGCTTGAGATGTTGGTTTGCAAGCTCATTCTTAAGCTATCTTGAATGTTGGTTTGCAAGCTCATTCATAAAACTCAATTGAACTTATAATTATGTTATCCATTAAATTGAACTTGCAAGTTTGCAAAATCCATTCTTTTTACCCCAACATTCTTTTGCAAAGGCAGTAGCAAGTTCATATATGCTGAATTGACTGAAAACTTGCAACTGTTATCACTCAATTTCATCAATTAATATATGTCCTGTTAATATTTTTGGCCAAGTTTTTTGGAAATGAGCATATCTGTTTATATAAAATGAAATTGGTGGCCATGTTTTTTTTGCTAACCAACATTCTGAATATGAGCAACAGGACAGAGAGAATTGGCTATTTAATATTTGTTATCAGGACATTCTCTATATGTTATCAGGACATAGATAATATGAGCAAAATATTTGTTATCAGATATTCATAACCAACATGTTATGAGCAAAAATTGGCTATATGTCAGAATTGGCTATGTTGGTTATGATCAAAAAAATTCAGATGTTATGAGGAAAATATCTGAATAATTGGCTATTCATATTCATAACCAAATATTCTCTATAGCAAATATTCATATTCAAATATCAGAATTCTCTATATGCATATTTGGTTATGAATATTTAGTTATGAATATTTGGTTATAGGAATGCTAATCAATTATGCAGTATTCAGATATGACAGGACCCAATTGAATTTGGTTATAGGAATATGAATTTGGTTATAGGAATGCTAATCTGAATATTTGGTTATGAATGTTGGTTATGAATATTTGTTTATGAATTTTGGTTATGAATTTGGTTATATTTGGTTAGGACATAGAGAATTTTGGTTATAACAAATGCTAATATTCAGATGCTAATCAATTCTTAGAGAATTGACATATGTCCTAACCAAAATTCATATGAGCATTTGGTTATAACCAACAGGACAGTCATTTGCTCATATGAATTTGGGTATAACAAAGAGAATTTTGGTTATAACATAGAGAATTTTGGCCAACAGGACCCAAAATTTTGCTTATAACATAGAGAATTTTAAGCAACATGACACAAAAAAATTGATTAGCATTCCTTATTTTTGGGTCCTGTCATTTAACCAAAATTTTGGGTCCTGTTGGTTATAACATAGATTAGCATAAGGAATGCTAATCAATTTTGGCATTCCTTATGTTATGCTAATCAATTAACATAGAGAAGTGATAAAAAAAATTTTGGTCCTGTTGGTAATAACATAGAGAATTTTGCTTATAAGCAACAGGACATTCATTCACGTAGAGAATTTTGGTTATAACATAGAGAATTTTGGCTATATGCAACAGGACATAGAGAATTTTGGTTATGAATGTTGGTTATAACCAAATTCATATGAGCAACAACAAAAATTCATAACAAAAATTCATAACAAAAAATTCATAATTCAGATATTCAGATAGGAATACAAATATTCTCTTGAACTGAATGTACATAAAATTTTTGAATGTACTGAATGTACATATTTTTAAGTACATATTTCTGAGGAATTCTCAAGAGTACTCCTGAATGTACTAAATTTCACATTCAGTACAACTTTTAAGTACTCCTGAATATTTACATGACAATGAATGGGTTATCCTTGAGAATATCCTGATAACAATCAATTTTTGAATTTGAAGATTTTTTAAGTACTCATGTTATGCCTATCATTGTTATGGCTATCAGGATATTCATAACAATGATAGCCATAACAATGATATTCATTGTTTTTTGAAGATTTTTTAATTAGTCCTATTATGGCTATCATTGTTTTAAATTTGAAGATTTTTTAAGTACTCCTGTTATATTTAAGTATACTCCTGTTATGAATATCCTGATATCATTGTTATGGCTATATTTAAGTACTCCTGTGATAATTCAGGATATCAGTTCTCATATATGTTACAGTAATTAAGACATGAATGAATGAAGATTATGTTCAAACTATCAGTTCTCAATTTGAATGAAGATGAATGAAGACAGGAATGAATGAAAATTATCAGTTCTCAATTTGAAGTGTAAAGCAAAAATTTTTGTAATCACATATATTCAAACTTAAAATATATGTCCAAACTTAAAATATAGATTTTATGTTCAAACTTCAAACTTAAAATTCAAACTAAAATTCAAGAAATTTATAATCAATTCTCTAAATTCATAACCAAGTCATAACCAATTCTCTCAAACCAATTCATAACCAATTCTCTAAATTTTTGTCCGTGTTTTTTTGCAAACATCTCAATTCATTAGCACATGGACAGAAATTTATATATTCTCAAGTATTATTTAAAAACATCTAGAAATTTTATACATAGGTGAGAATACTACACATGCTTACAATGTGTATTATCCAGTTTACTTGAACTTTAGCATATCCCAGTCCAAGTAACTAAAATTCAAAGTCAAAATTCAAATTGAGAATATATCATATAACAATTCAAATTGATATTCAAATTTCCAATTCATATACAAAATCCCAATTCAATTCACATATTCAAAATTGTTACTTGACAGGATATTGCTCTCCCAATTCAATTCAATTCACATATCCCAATCTTGAACTCAATTGTTCATATCCCAGGATATTGCTAGGATCCAGTTACTTGAAATTTAGCATCCCACTTCAAAATTGAGTTCAAAAATGATGAAGAGAATGATGAATATGTGAATATCAAATTCATTCACATATATTTTACAGTAATAAAAAATGAAATTGATTCAAAAATATTTCATGGAATACTCAATTTGAAGTGTATGCAGTATATTGAACTTAAACTTGACTAATATTCAATAGTGCAGTATTCTTAGCAATACAATTTTCTTATCATTTTCTCTTCAATGTATTCTGATCAAAAAAATTCCAATTAAGCTCATCATTTTAACCCAATTTACTCATATGTACTGGAATGATAGGGAAATTTACTTATATGATTAAATACATGGACTTATGTTATTTAGCACCAAAAATTTCATTGTATCATGCTATTCTGGAAGTAATGGCCAAAATGAAACAAAAATTAAATGGCTCATAAACTCAGTTGGAACTCATTTACTGCTTACTCATCTACTGCTAAGTTCCAATGATGCAGCAATAATGATGCAGAGATGCAGTGCAAAGTTTATAAAGTTGACAGGATCATAGTTTTTTTGCAAGAAAACTAATTTCAAGATAAGTTTAAATAGTTTATTTAGATAAGTTTTTTTGCAAGAAAAGTTCTACTCTAGTTATCGTGTCAAACTTTAATTTGCAAACTGAACCAAATTACTCATCCAAACATATTGAGAGATATTAAAATTGCAAACTCCCCCTTCAAAACTAATTTCTTGCCAAATTTGGGCATTTGAATCTGGGCATATGAATTGCAAACATATGAATTAGAGCAATGTGCATAAATTGGGCATTTGTGAATCAAAAACTAATTTCTTGCCAAATTAGCATCAAAAACTAACAGGACACAGTGGATAACAGGACACATATGATTCACATATGAAATTAGCTTGAAGGGTTAGATTGAAATAGTTTGCAAACTCCCCCTTCAATACATAAACTCAATTGACTGTTCAATTTTGAACTCAATTTTTGATATTCATATTAACTCAATTTTGAACTCAATTTTTTATATTCATATTAACAGTTCAATTAACCCATTTGGAACTCAATTTTTGATATTGGAATATCCTGAATTTGCATATTAACAGTTCAATTAACAGTTCAATTTTTAACAGGATATTGAACTCAATTTGCATATTGGAATATCATGAGAATTTCTCAGGATTTAATGGGATATTCATATTAACAATTAATTTCAATATCCTGAGAAGAAAAAATTTTGAACTCAATAAGCTGTCAATATCCTGTCAATTTCCAAGAAATATGAAAGCAATATCCTGTCAAAGTTGTAATAACACTCAAAAGTGATTCAAAAATTCATTCACATAACAGTCAATCAATTTTAAAGCTGTAATAACACTCAAAGTGAGAGAATTATACCTCAAAGTGTTATTATCTTGGAATACTTCAAAGTATGTATTCAGTATAAGCTTGGAATAAAAGCTCACCAAGTTGCATATGAAGAGCTATCAGTGAAGTGAGTTAACAGTGAAGAGTAGCATTATGAAGATTAGCCACCAATTTGCATATGAAGAGCTCACCAATTGTCCAGTTATCAGCAATACATATGAAGATTAGCATTATGAAGCTAACAGGACATCAATAATATCAAGAATATCAGTTGAGAATTTAGTGATATTTCTCAATTTATCCTATTTAAATATTTCAGTGAATTCCCAACTTGATAACTTGAGAAATATCACTTAGAAATGTCACTCAAACATAACTCAAGTTATTAATTAATCAAAAATGCTAGTAGAAAATGAATTCACAGTTGAAGATTAGCCTTCAGTTTAATATGAAGATTTCACTGCTCTTGAGATATTTTCAGTGCTCTTGAGATAAATAGCATTTTCATTTATATCATTTTTGATAACTATGAATAGGGTGAATTCAAAAATATCTCAAGGAGAATTCACTGAAAATAACATTTTTGATAGCATTTTAAACTGAAGGCTATCTCAAGAGCAGTGAAATCTTCAAGCTATGAAATCTTCTTTCACCTTAATCATATTAGCCTTCATTTTCATTAGGATCAAAAATTACTCAAGCTATGAAATTTCAAGTTCCAAACTATATTCAAGTTAGAAAATAAATTCACAGGACAATGCTGTTAGAATATTTCTCAACTTGATAACTTGAGAAATATCACTCAGAAATATCACTGATAGTTATCAAAAATGCCTGTGTATGTGCATAAAACATTTTGAGGGATATATGATAAATTTTACGTTTTTCACTGATAACTTGAGAAACATTTTGAGGGATATCAAAAATGCTTGAGTGAGTGATATATGCATGTGTATGCACCTTGAAATTTCACTGATTAGCCTTAAAATTTCACTGATAACTTGATAATTGATAGTTTGAGGGATATATGCCTGTGTATGCACCTCAAACATATAACTTGATAACTTGTAGTTTCAGAAATATCACTGATAGTTATCAAAAATGCAGCTTGAAGATTAGCCTTGAAAATTTAAGTTTGAGTGACCTTAGATATGTTTGAGTGAGTGATATATTTTTGATAACACATATTAACAGGACAATTGGTAATCTTAACAGGATATCAAGTTTAGCATTATTAACATTATTTTGAGTGACTTGAAAAATGTGAGTGATATATTAACATCAATAACAGGATATCAAGATTAGCATTATTAACATTATAAAGATTACTCAGAATATTAACAGGATATTAGTTTGATGACTTGAGAAATTTTAAATCGGAAATTTTAAATCACTCAGAAATTTTAAATCAAGAACTATCACTCAAACATAGTAGAAGAAAACTCAAGAAATATCACAGGACAATATTAAATCATTCTAAAAAAATACCAATCTCTTAAATTTCAGGTCAAAAAAATGGACAATACAAAAATATCATCAACATTCAACTTGCAGTGTGGGTGCTATGCTTGATGAGGGTGAAATAAAGTAAAAGAAACATACGTTGAGCTGCTTGATCTTGGCGGGAAAATTTCAGGGGAGCGCAAGCGTGTGCTCTTCTTGATGTGCTGCTTGATCTTGGTGTGCAAGCAGGGCAAATTTCAGGTAGAAGAAGATGGCAAGGAGCTCTGGTGTGCTGCTTGATCTTGGCGAGCAAATTGTAGTTCTTGGCGTTTCCCTCTAATGTGAGCAAATTTTCCCTCCCATTTGTGATGTGAGCAAATTTGTTTCCCTCCCATTGGTGATGTGAGCAAATTTTCCCTCTATGCTGCAAACGGAAATTTTGATTTCAAATTTTTTTAAAAAAATTATGTTAGGCATAGAATAGATATGATGTGAGTTCTGTGATGTGATCAAAAAATGTTTCCCTCCCATTTGATTTCTTATTTCCAATATCTCATACTCAAATTCTCATACCCTATATACAATCTATATAAACATCCCACCCAATTACACATAACCAAAACCAAATTCTCTTATCCAATATCTCTTATCCATTATCTCTTAACCAAAATCTCTTATACAACAATACACATATCCACATACAACAATACACATAACCAATATCTCTTATCCAATTTCTCTTATCCAAAAACCCATGATAACATCCCTGTTTTATAATATAGATAGATAGATAGATATATATATATATATATATATATATTTTCTACCTCCGAGATCCTACTCTCACTTGTCTTCCTCGAGGACGAGGAAGGGTTCAGCTTGGGGGATTTTGACGTGTGTTTATATTTTATATATTCACGCATGTCTTCTTTGTGTTTTTCCGTTGTTTTCCATCGTCTTGTGCCCATTTTCTTGGGATTTTTAGTTTTCTGTCACTTTTTGGTGTTTTTGTGTATTTGCAGGAGATCGCCAGTGTAGGGGACATATAACGAAGATATCATGAGTCCCCGGAGCAACGGGAGGAGTCACGCGTGATCCAGGGGGTCAAACGACGAAGATCGCCAGTTTTCAGCCCTCACCCAATTGGTTGGACACAGCCAACCGATCAGGTGGTGCACGTGTGTCCGACCTGGATGGAAGCTGAAGCGAAGTGAAAATCAACCGACCGGTTAGTTTACCGGTTCAAACCAACAGGGCTCTCGGCCATTTGGAGCTGAATTCCAACCGATCGGGTGACATCTCACCCGATCGGTTCATCTGTAGCCGATTCTCCCAAAAGACGACCCGGAGAGCTCAACCGACGTCCGCTGACCGTGCCAAATCGACGGAGCTCTCTGTCTATTTTGAGGACAATTCCAACCGATCGGTTGAATGTTCAACCGATCAGTTCACCTGATGCCGCAAGATCCAAACGACGACCCGGAGCTGCCAACCGGTCGGACCAAGCGAGCGGGTGAGATTTTGAACATCCATGCTGAAGCGCCGTAGCAGCTCACCCAATCGGTTGATTCTTCAACCGATCGGGTGAGGTCAATCTGTATATATAGTTGACCTAGGTTTCTGACAAAGGAGTTGTTATTTTTCTATCTTTTTTCGTGTACGGTGATGGCTGGAATTTTACTGTTTTTGTAAGTCTTCTGATCGCTTGCAAACTTTGATATTATCTTTATAGCATTGCTACTACTTCATTCCAATCACCTGATCATGATTTTTACGGTTGATTTTTGTTTAGATCGCTTTTTAGCTATGATTTGTGAGTAGTTCCTTAATCTAGGATTTTGGTAGAAACCCCTTCGTGGGTTCTCCCTAATGCATCCATAGGACTAGGATTTCGATAAGGATTAGGAATTTAGACGCTTATGCGGGGTGTTTCATTGTCATCGGCGGGAAAAAGACGGCATTTGTCCGTATGGCTAAGGGGGAATAAACTTGGCGGTTGACTCCCTAGCCACATCTTACGCCCTTAGCGTAGACATTGAATCCTAGCGCGTGGGAACTACAGGATGAGATGTTGGGAGTTATCGTTGCGAGCTTAGTGCTCCCGGAGTCGGTCGGTGTTAATGGACATGAGAATGCCCACCGACCAAACCCGGGTAGTCCGGCGTATCATCCTGGGCATCGACCGGAAAATAGGGCCCATGGGACGCTGGTATCACTTCTAGAGGCAACCTCTTACCACTAAACCCTAATTCCGATTGTTTTCCTATCCGTAGGTCGTAATAGCGAGAACACATGATAGGGTGGAAACCGAAGTCCTAGGTTTCCGTTTATATTGTTTATCCTCCGTATTTACATTCCGTGACAAACCATCGATCGTTCGAGCTAGCTCACCCGTCGGGTGAACCGGTTCCTTTTAGAAACAAGCGCACCCACGTCTCCCTGTGTTCGACCCCCAAGCCATACTACAACACCGTGAGCTTGCAGTAGAAACATTTAAATCTGGTATCTGTAATGCTCTGTGTAGCTACTGCACAAGTACTAGAGGGGGGTGAATAGTACTTTAAAATAATCAAGAGTATAATTCCTAATTATTTTGCAAACACACAAACAACAATGCAGAATAACTACAAACAACAAGAATAAAACAATGCAAACATGCGATATAACGGGTTCGGATCCACCCAAGTCTCCCCGACTTGTTCCCGGTGATCCTACGTCCCAACCACCAGGATCCCCTTCGGATACTTGAGTTAGAAACCACTAACCCAAGTTTTGCACTATGAAAATCTTGTAGAAAAACCCCTACAAGACCAAATCATACCCAAATGAAAATACTCACACAACCCGGGATCACAAACTTCTCTCACAACCGAGAGAAAAACTTGCAATATCAAAGTAAATGAAATGATAAAACACTTACCAACAAAATCCTATGCCTTGAGTAAAACTTACAATATTAGGGCAATAAGGATTTTGAGGAAGAAGATGACACCAAACCCTAGCTCCACCAAGATAACCAGCAATAGGTGGCTAGGGAGAGATTGGTGACTCTGAATCAAGCTCTTGGCTTGAATGGCTCACAATCAATGAGAATCTCTCTTTAGAAATAAGAGTGAGAGAGAGATTCTTGTGAGAAGAGAAAGCTTTAGAAATGGAGTTGAATGCTTCTCTTTGATTTCTCTAAGTCTCAATAATATCAGCCTTGATAGCTATGAAGAAGCTCATCAAGTATATATAGGTTAGAGGAAAGAGAGAGCCAAAATTCGTAGGAATCAACGGCTCTATTCTGAACCAGTCTAATCGGTCTAAGAAGGATCACTGACCGATTAGTTTTGCAACTAGTCGGTCGGTGATTCTTCATGGACCGACTAAATGGTTCACATCCAATAAAGTTAGTTCAGGAGATATAGAACTAGTCGGTCTAAGAAGACTTGCCAACCGACTAGTTTGACAACTAGTCGATCGATGAGTGTTCTTTGACCGACTAAGCAGTTGAAAAACAATACGCTGAACACAGGAGAACTAGTCGGTCTAAGAACAAATCCTAACCAATTAGTTTCTCAACTAGTCGGTCGATGATTGTTCTTTGACCGACTAACGATAAACAGTAGCTCAGGCTGTGAAAATGAAGATATAACTACTCGGTCTAAGAAGGATTCAAAACCGACTAGTTTGACAACCAGTTTGACAACTAGTCGGTCGGTGAACCTTCTTGGACCGACTAATTGGTCGACAGTGAGTGAGCTGAAATGAGGTAGGATATCTAGTCGATTCACGAAGGATTGCCGACCGACTAGATTGCCATCTAGTCGGTTGGTTCTTCTTCTTGAACGAACTAAGATGCACTAGAAGCCGCGAAATGAAGCGTAAGTCTTCGGGAAAGTTTCTACGGGATTCTAAGATAATCCTAGCTCTAAGATTGAGCGTAATGAAGATAATAATGTAAGACCTACTCAAGGCTTAACATTGTACTAAAAGAAGCTAGGAGACTATAAACTAAACTAGACGAACCGTCTTCAAAATTTCAATCCGAATATCTTGACTTCAATAATGCTCCTAGAGCTTCAACGAAGCTTCAGGCACATGATCACGTGCTTTGAGAAGTCTCGAGACATCGCTTTTGATGTTCATAGGATTTTGGCGACGATCTCCATAACTGCGCTCACAAAGGGTTAGTTCACGATATTTATGTTTGTTCATCATCAAAACCAAATCTAGGGAAACAATACTCAACATTCTCCCCCTTTTTGGTGATGATAAACCAACATAAATAATAATCAACAATAATGATTCAAATGAAATTTACTTACTCCCCCAGCATTGATGACACGTTAATTCCATATTAGATAATAATCATCCGCATCAAGCAGACGAGAAACATATAAAACATGAGTTAATTATTGAAATATATGATTTGAAATCCATTTTTATATCTTAACTCCCCCTGAATCTAACATATCCAATTAGATTCACGGTAAATGGCTTTAAATTATCATTTAGCACATTGTTATTATTAATTTTCTCCCCCTTTGGCATTAGCAAAAAGAGCGGGAGGAGATCAACGAAAACATTACAACAATGGCTAAAAAATAAAAGCACGAGAGTCGAAGAATGCAACCACGGTCCAAATGACACCAATGTAAAATACCAAATGTAAAATACCGAAGAAAATCAAAGCGTGCCAATGAGACCATAGTCGAAAATCGAAAAAAAATGAAATCATCAAAACTCAAAACCAAATTCACGTATTGAGTTATGGAACATACTCTCCAATATCAACATTCTTGGTTAATTTAGTGCATGGAAAACAATTCTATGTTTTCATATAAACAGTTCTATTTAACCAAAATTATCGTCGAGCGACGAAATCAACATCAGAGACATAAATACAATGTGCACAAGAAATGAATGACAACATGATGTACACAATTATAGTACACAATGATGCAAATTGAAACAATGTTCAAACGAACCATAGTACTAGCATGCATTCCAAAAGAGATACTCACTAAATGAGTCAATAAAAAGCATGGAATGCCATGATCATAAGAAAGAAAAGAATTATAACATAAGCTCAAAACTAGCATCAAGATATGCATGAGATAGTCTAAAACACAAAGTGATATCTACATGCATTCAACACACATGGATACCATATGTAAGAATATACTTACAACATTAAGCTCCCCCTACTTTGGTGCATCACTTAGGCACCATCAACTCCATTTGAATGAAAAACTTTGCAAATCAAGGAGTTCGTAGGGTTGGTATCCCACGATAGATTGAACCTAGAAAACATAATATGGAGCTAAATTTGGATTGCTGCTCCTTCTCTTATTCTTGAGTACCTGAAGATAAAAATATCATTCCATGGTACCCAAGGACATTGGGTCCTAAGAGATTAAACCTTTGGAAGCCAAGTCCAATTGGACTTAGACTTCCCAACAAAATCATCATTATGCACGACATTCATGAAATACGAATTAATATATGCTTGTTTTTCATGCATGCTAGTGTTCTTCGGGTCCCAAATAGTGAATTTCTTGGGAGCCCTATTCCTATTGGGAGCATGCACGTGTTGTTGATTTCTATGTGATGCATGTGGCCTACGAGGAAGTGGCCTAGGAAACACATGTCGTGGATAAGCATATGGCACATGATGTAATGGTGCATGATGGTAATTGTTCATATGATAGTGATGAGGATGAACATATGCATGTGGAGGAACACGTGCATGAGTGTGTCTCACATGGTGTGCACGTACTCGTGGACGTGGAGCATAAAAATCATCATACATGTGCACATGTGAAGTATGAGGTGTGTTCCTATGTGGCATAGTATTGGTGTACATAAAAGCATGACCCTTCTTTGGACGTCCACCCAAAGTGGGTTTCTTTCTAAACGGGGATGTGTACGAAGTGGAAGCACCATTTGTAGATGAACTACCAATGGGGTGTTTGCTCCCACTCGTTGAGGAATCGAAAGTTGGCCTAACAAAGGTGGTGGACGATTTGGATGAGTCTCCCATCTTATACCCCAATCCAATGTGATGATTGGCCGGAAGTAAGTCATTTAGGATATTATCCAAACATTTATTGAATTTATTAATTCGGCCTAATGTGCACTCATACTTCTCGGTGAGAGAATGCATAGAAGCATCCAAGGTGGACACTTGCGATGTGAGTACATAAACACGAGACTTGAGATTCTCATTCTCAATACTCAAAGTTGAGTTTTGAGAGGTCAAATCCGCTATATCGTGTTCATCCGAATTCTCAATATGAACATGCTTAAGTTGAGATTTGAGATTTACAATCTCATTTCTCAACCCACCAACAACAGTGTCGTTGTTGATGATGATAGGCTTAGGTGAGGTTTGGAGACTAGTTAGCTCATCTTTAGTCTTAATATATCTATTAGCCAATTTTTAAAACTTAGACCAAAGTTGTTCGTTAGCTAATCTAAGTTCATCCATAGTTACCTCTTCGCCTTCCTCCTCGCTTTCATCGGAAGAGGTCTCTTGATCGTGTTCCTCTCTTCCCATGAAGCACATGTGTGCTTTCTCCACTTGTTCATCATCCGACTCTCCACTTGAGGAGTCCTCTTCGGAGTCGGTGAATGAGCCGACAAGCCCTTTCTTGTACCCTTTCTTGTACTTTCTTGACTTGTCATACTTGGGGGCCTTCCACTTCTCCTTGTGTTTGTTGAGAGGACAATCTGCCTTGATGTGTCCTGGCTTGTTGCATTTATAACACAAAGGAGAGGAGGCATTAGTCGAACTAAATTTAGATTTATTCCTAAACTTACCTTTTCGGAAGAATCGGTTGAACTTCTTTGCCAAATCGGCCAAAGCTTCTATGTCCAACTCGTCTTCCGATTCTTCATCATCGGTAGATGTAGATGGAGCGGCCTTGAACGCAATCGCCTTTTTCTTTGGCTCTTCTTGCTTCAAGTACGACTTCATCTTGTCCTGCATCTTTAGTTTACTATCCTTGCGTACCTCATAAGACATCAAGGTACCCATTAGTTGTGCGTCAGTATACTTATTCATATCGTTACCTTCCTCAATGGCGAAGGTACGCTTTTCCCAACAAGAAGGAAGTCCATCAATAATCTTTGAGACTTTCTCCTTTTGGGTGTAAGTCTTTCCAAGAGCCTCCAACTCGTTGGTAATGTCAACGAAGCGAGCATAGTACTCCTTCATCTTCTCACCCTGTTGCATATGAAATAATTTGTAATCTTTATTTACAACAGTGAGTTTGGAGTCTCTTACCCTACTCGTTCCATCATGCAAGATGAGGATTGAGTTCCAGATTTGATATGCACTCTTACATGTGCATATCTTGTTGAAGTCTTCGGGCTCCAATGCACATTGCAAGGCATTCATTGCCTTGGCATTGTTTACCTCTGCGGCGACCTCCGTGGTAGTCCACTTAGCGAAGTCTGGTTCGGTGGGCTCGACATACTCCGTCAACGTAGCTCTCCATAGTGAAGTGCTCCGGAGGAACGTTTCCATCTGGCATTTCCAGTACCTATAATTGGTGCCGTTGAAGAAGGGATGCCTAGTTGAGGAGTGTCCTTCCATCACCGAAGAAGCTCCTTCACGATTCTTGAAGACGCTGTAGTCGTTGTTTGTCATAGCTATGAACTTGGCTCCGATACCAAATGTAATGCCCTACGTAGCTACTGCACAAGTACTAGAGGGGGGGTGAATAGTACTTTAAAATAATCAAGAGTATAATTCCTAATTATTTTGCAAACACACAAACAACAATGCGGAATAACTACAAACAACAAGAATAAAACAATGCAAACATGCGATATAACGGGTTCGGATCCACCCAAGTCTCCCCGACTTGTTCCCGGTGATCCTACGTCCCCATCACCTGGATCCCCTCCGGATATTTGAGTTAGAAACCGCTAACCCAAGTTTTGCATTATGAAATTCTTGTAGAAAAACCTCTACAAGACCAAATCATACACAAATAAAAATGTGACTCACACAACCCGGGATCACAAACTTCTCTCACAACCGAGAGAAAAACTTGCAATATCAAAGTAAATGAAATGATAAAACACTTACCAACAAAATCATATGCCTTGAGTTAAACTTACAATATTAGGGCAATAAGGATTTTGAGGAAGAAGATGACACCAAACCCTAGCTCCACCAAGATAACCAGCAATAGGTGGCTAGGGAGAGATTGGTGACTCTGAATCAAGCTCTTGGCTTGAATGGCTCACAATCAATGAGAATCACTCTTTAGAAATAAGAGTGAGAGAGAGATTCTTGTGAGAAGAGAGAGCTTTAGAAATGGAGTTGAATGCTTCTCTTTGATTTCTCTAAGTCTCAATAATATCAGGCTTGATAGCTATGAAGAAGCTCATCAAGTATATATAGGTTAGAGAAAAGAGAGAGCCAAAATTCGTAGCAATAAATGCTCCAACGGCTCTATTCTGAACCAGTCTAATCGGTCTAAGAAGGATCACTGACCGATTAGTTTTGCAACTATTCGGTCGGTGATTCTTCATGGACCAACTAAATCGTTCACAGCCAATAAACTTAGTTTTGGAGATATAGAACTAGTCGGTCTAAGAAGACTTGCCAACCGACTAGTTTGACAACTAGTCGGTCGGTGAGTGTTATTTGACCGACTAAGCAGTTGAAAAAAAATACGCCGAACAAAGGAGAACTAGTCGGTCTAAGAACAAATCCTAACCGATTAGTTTCTCAACTAGTCGGTCGATGATTGTTCTTTGACCGACTAACGATAAACAGTAGCTCAGGCTGTGAAAATGAAGATATAACTAGTCGGTCTAAGAAGGATGCCAAACCGACTAGTTTAACAACTAGTTTGACAACTAGTATGTCGGTGAACCTTCTTGGACCGACTAATTGGTCAACAGTGAGTGAGCTGAAATGAGGTAGGATATCTAGTCGGTTCACGAAGGATTGCCGACCGACTAGATTGCCATCTAGTCG
>JAULAV010001734.1:0-26383 GCA_030789695.1 Scilla litardierei | reverse complement strand
GAAGACTCTTCCCCATTAGCCATGAAACAACTTTCCTCTTTGGAGTTGAGCCATGTATCTATCTCTTCATCGCTAGAGTTAGATGAAGTTGATGAAGAATCATCAAAGGCAACAAGACACCTTTGATCGTGCACCTCTTCATCTTCTCCTTCATCATTAGAAGTGTCATCATTGGAATCATCAAATGTGCCGACAAGTCCCTTCTTTAGATTCTCGACCTCGGACTTCCTTTTACCCTTATAGGTTTCTATGGTGGGTTTGGAAGGACAATCGATGGCAAGATGGCCTTTTCCTCTGCATTTGAAACAGGTCAACTTGTTAGATTTTGAGACAAACTTTGATGAAGACATACCTAGACTATCCTTGAGGAATGCCTTGAAATTCTTGAATTGCTTGGCAAGCTTGATGTAGGCATCGTCACTAAGAACTTCTTCTTCTCCACTTGGAGCTTCTCGTTGGACCTTCTTTTTCCACTTGAAATACTCCTCACCATGCAGAGCAACACCTTTTTTCTTCTCGGGCTTGTTTGACTGGATCTCTTCCTTATGATGAAGTAGTACTTCATGAGAGATCTCCAAAGTATGCCAAATACTATTCGCCGATTTTCACATGGAGATGCGATGAAACTCTTCCGGAGTGAGGGCACAGTGGAGAACACACATAGCCCTAGCATTGACTTTGATCAAGTCCTTCTCCACTTTAGTTCTCAAAGCCGTGGGAGTAGAAGGCTCCTCGAAGGGTGACTCCGTTATGTCCCAAAGGTCGTGACTCTTTAAGTAGACCATCATCCTGATCTTCCAACTAGGATAGTTGGTTCCGTTGAAGAGCGGGGGTCAAACGGTAGAGAGTCCTTCTTCATGAGGCGTGGAAGTATGGTTGAATGCCATCGTTGTAGTATGCTATAACCTCGCTCTGATACCAATTGTAGGGATCGTCTAACCCTTGCAATACTAACAACACACACTAGAGGGGGGGTGAATAGTGTAATGGCAATAAATTGTCCAAATAAAATTTAACTTGCAGATGCGGAATTATAAATGCAAGAGGAATTAAATGGCACAATCAAACCAAACACAAACACAAAGAATTACCCTGGTTCCCCAAACTTGGGTACGTCCAGCCACACCAATATCCACTTTATTCCCACAAAGAGAAGTGAATACAAATCTCACAAGGAGATACCCCACAAAGAGGATTTATGCCCTACACAAGGACCCAACCAATCCTACACGAGGATCACGACTCCCACAAAGAGAATCACTAACTCCCACTCAGAGAATTAGGGTTAGCCCTACACTAGGACACTCAAACTCCCACAAAGAGAGTTACTCCCACAAAGAGAGTTCCTAGTCCCACAAAGAGACACTCTAGTCCCACAAAGAGACAATCTCCCTCAAGGAGAAAATCCTAATCCCACAAATAGAAATAGGAAAACAATTTACACCTTGTAAAGTAAATACTCTTACCTATGCCTTGAGATGCTTACTCATGAATGAATGCAAGGCATGGAAGAGGATCTCTAAGTGTTGGAATATGCTTGAGAGCACTTGGATGATTTCCCTTGAGCTGGACTTCAATGCATGAAGAAAGTTGAATGCTCAATTAGAGGGAAATGAGGGAGCTTGAGAGTGGCTTATTGATCTCTTGAGATTTTCTATAGAATCAAGAGTTTATCAAATGTTGTCAAGGGTTCTCAAGAATGGCAGCACACCCATATATATATAGGAAACCTATATCAAGCCCAAAAACCCAAAGAAACAGCCAGAAAATCAAATCTGCAACGGCTAGAAACTGGGTGAAAACGACAGGAACAGTCGACTGATGATCATAAGACAGTCGACTGATCAACGGCTAGAAAATATCCAACGGCTATAATCTGAGCTAGGACAGTCGATTGACGAAGTCAATACAGTCGACTGACAAACAGGACAGGCGCCTGTAAATCCTTCAGCAGACGGCTGCTGCAGGGGATGGATCGAAACAAGGAGCTGCACTCTTTCTCCAATTCTTCGCACAGGTGACTGAAGTTAATACTACAGTCGACTATCGAATAGTCAGGCGAATGTATATTCTTCATCAGTCGACTACTGTAAAGTATGGAGAGAAGACAGAGAGATGCAGAGATTGCACTTACGCTAAATAGGTGACTGTTTACCAAATCTCAGGCGACTGCAAATTTACAGGCGACTGGGAACTGATTGACAGGCGACTGTGCGTAAAACTCAAGTTTGAGTCAATAGAAATGTTGACTTGAGCAGTGCATTGACCGTCGCCCCGCTTGCGTCGTGGCGGCGCGGTGTCGTTTACCGCAAGTTTCACGGTTAGTGTAGGGTGCGGGAATATTGAACTCAGGGAGGCGAGGTTGTGCTTGGGTCAGGTAGGACCTAAATCACCCCGAGGGGCGAGCTAGCCCGAATCGGTGGTTGGTTGTCACGAAAGGAAATAAAAGGGTATGAACAAAAAGAAAGAAAACCCGGGACTTTGGTTTCCAACCCGACGAGAGACTCTCGCCGATACGGCCTGCGGGTATGGATAACGATCGGAATTAGGGTCTAATGGTGAGACGTTGCCTCTGTAAGTGGTACCGGCGTCCCATGGGCCCGATATTCCAGTTGGTGCCCAGGATGATACACCGGACTTCCCGGATTCGATCAGTGGGCACTCCCGTGTCCATTAACACTGATCGATCCCGGGAGCACTAAGCCCGCAACGATAACTCCCAACGTCTCATCCTGCCGCTCCCGCGTGCTAGGATTCGACGTCTACGCTAAGGGTGTGAGCTATGGCTAGGGAGTCAACCGCCAAGTTTATTCCCCCTTGGCCCGACGGTCAAAGGCGGTCTTTTTCCCGCCGATGACAATGAAACACCCCGTTTAACCGTTAGATTCCTACTCCATATCGATTTCCTAACCCTATGGACACATCGGGAAGAGCCCCCAAAGGGGTTTCCACCAAAATCCCAGATTTGGGAACTACTCACAAAAATTCATGAAAAAGCAATCTAAATGAAATTTAACCGTTGGAATCATAATCGGACAATTGCAATGCGGAAGTCATAGAGTAATAAAGACAATACTAAAATTTTAGAAAGATCTGAAAACTTACAAAAGAGTAACAATTACAGCCGTCACAAGGAAATAAAACAGCAGGAAAAATAACAGCTCCCGTTTCTGGAACCCTAGGGGTTCTATTTATAGACCGCCGCATCAACCGATCGGTTGACAAGTCAACCGATCGGTTGATCCGTTACAGATAAATTACAGAAAACGGTGACTTTTCACCCGATCTCATGAACCGGTCGGGTGAGTTCTTGAGTGACCGGTTGGATCTTGGAGCGGTCGGGTGAATCGATCGGTTCAACGTCCGTGTCTTCAGCTCATCTTCTTCAGCTACAGATGAACCGATCGGGTGAGAGTCACCCGATCGGTTGGAATTCTGCTCGAAAAACAGAGAACAGCCGCCCGCAGAACCGGTCTGTGAACCGGTCGGGTGGCTTCTTTGTGAGCTGCGGCAGAGACCGGGTGGTGCACGCGTGCATCACCTGATCGGTTGGAGATGACCAACCGACCGGGTGGGGGGCTGAAAGATGAATACTTCGCCGTTTGACCCCATGGATCACGCGTGACTTCTCCCGTTGCTCCGGGGACTTGGGATATCATCGTTAAACGTCCCCTACGTGGTCAATCCCCTGCAATCATGGATAAACAAAGAAAAGTGAAAGAAAACGGGAAAATACACGAAAACGGATAAGAGACGGCGGAAAAAACACGGAGAAACACAAAAGAAAACGTGCGTGAATATATGAAATATAAACGCACGTCATGCATATCAGGCGACTGTAGAAGGATCTACACGCGACTGGAAATCACCCAGTCGACTGTGTTTCCCTCATCAGACGACTGACCGAAAGAGTGAACCTATTGGGTTGGATTCTATGATAATCCTAAGGTTCATTAAGATGGTTAAATGCATGAGCATGAAAGAGTAAACGATCTAGCAAGGCATTACATCAACCCTAGACTCAAAAGAGAGAGAAAGCAATAAAGTAAATTACATGAATTACAATGCTTTCAAAAGAGTCTAAGTCTTCAATCATGATGCCTTGAAAAGCTCTAAATCATCTCCAAGCTTTGGCACTCCTTGAGTCCAAACTTTGGCTCTTCTTCACAAGATGTCCATCCTTACACCACGTGATTAGTCTCCAAGAAAGATATCTTTGAAATAAGCTGAGAGATTAAATCATGAGGTTCATTAGCAACAACATATTGTTGTGATCATCATCAAAATAAGATTGGTATGAAACACCAATACTCAACATATAGCAGATTTTTGAAATACGGATATGATGATTAGAAAACAGATATACTAAAAATTGAAGTCTCTTATTTTATAGCTCCAAAAATATCCTAAAAGTATTGTACGATAAGTGGTTAAAATAAATTTAATAGTATAGAAAGAAAGGGATAATATATTAACTTATCAAAATGGAAATAAAGTTATATATATATATATAAACTGAAATTGTCGCAGCAGATTAAACCAAAACCTTCCAAGCTTTCCCCTACTTCATTTCGGCGAAGCCAACGGCTGGCTCAGTCTCAGCCACCATCCTCCCAATCCTAATGTCAGTGTTCTTCTGGAACTCAAGAGGACTTAATAACTCCTCTCGTCGCGCTGATTTGAGAAACAGGATGCGGCATCACAATCCCTCTATAGTTTGTCTGTTTGAGACTAAGGTGGATGCTAGGAATAAGGCTAGAATCAGCCAATGTTTTCCTAATAACTGGGGTTGTATTGATAACTGTGTTTATCATAAAGGGGGCAGAATCTATATCTTTTACAGCCGGCTCTCTTGGGTTTGCACTGTTCGCTCTGAATCTGATCAGCACTTATCTGCTGTTTTCACTAATACTGGGGGATTCATCTTTGCCCTCACTGCTGTCTATGGCTTCAATCTTGCCTCTGCTAGACTCCCGCTCTGGAAGTCCCTCTTATCCGACTCTAGACTGTTGAATGGGCTCCCCTGGCTAGTAGGCGGAGACTTCAATTGCATCCGTAGTGCTAATGAAAAGCTTGGAGGGCGAGCTGTGGATTCGACTTGCATCGATGCCTTTAATTCTTGTATCTCTGATTGTAGACTCATGGAACTCAAAGGAGTTGGCAAAAAGTAAACTTGGAACAACAGGAGAATGAGAGGTCATCGCATTTGTGCTCGCCTGGACCATATCTTCGGCAACCTTGGATGGGTACAAAGTTTGCCGCACTCTTATTATGTTTTTACTCCCGCAGGGACGAGTGACCATGCTGGTTTGCTGGTTTGGCCTCATTCCAAGGTACCTTCTTTCCCTAAACCCTTTAGATTCTATAATTCTTGGATCAACTATCCAGGCTTTATTGATCTTGTCCAAAGTAAATGGGGTCTTGGATGCTATGGTACCCCTTTGCAAAGATTGGCTGCCAACCTAAAAAACCTAAAGCACTGTCTTAAGCCGTGGGCTTCGGAGAATAGGGAAAGGCTTAGCGGTGTTTCTTGTCGCAACATTCTGGAATCACTACAAAACAACCACAATATTGCATTTGATTCTAAATTACAGGAGGATGAAAAGTTGGCCTCTTACGATTTGGCCAGGGCAATTGATGTTGAGGAGGCTGACCTACGGCAAAAAAAGTAGACAAAATTGGCTTAATCTTGGTGATAGGAATTCCAAGTTCTTTTATGCGGCTAGGAAATCCAGGCAATCCCATAATAACCTTAGTCATCTGATGACTAGTGATGGTCTATTGAGTCATGACCCAATCTCTTTCAGGAAAGAAGCTGCAAATTATTATATGCATTTATATACGCAATCTGATTATTGGAATGTATTTCCCCACCTCCCCCCAAGCGTATCTTAACTAATGAAGCATCCTCCTGGATGGAGAGACAAGTTACTGAGTCTGAGATTACTAAAGCTGTTTCTCAAATTGGTAAAGATAAGGCTCCTGGGCCTGATGGATATAATGCAATTTTCTACCAACAGACTTGGGATGTTATTGGAAAGGATGTCGTCGCTGCTGTCTTATACTTCTTCAATTGTAGTACTATGCACAATCATATTAATCATACTTTCCTGACTCTTGTCCCTAAAAGTGCTACGGCATCTGGATTATCTGATTATAGGCCCATCTCTTGCTGCAATGTCATATATAAAATCATTAGTAAGGTCTTATGCAACAGGCTACAACATGTTATATCTGATTTAGTTTCCCCCAATCAAGCGGCGTTCCTCAAGGAAATGTTACTTGCAGATTGCACTCTCATTGCCCATGAGCAGATCAGGGATTTTAGTAACCCCATGGGTTCTCGAACATGCATCAAATTGGACCTGCGCAAAGCTTTTGACAGTGTCAACAGAGAATTCATTTATTTCCAACTTCACCAGATGGGTTTCACACATAAATTTATTAGCTGGATCACTGAATGTATCTCCTCTCCTGTGTTCTCTGTACTTATTGAGGGCTCTCCTGAAGGCTACTTCCCTTCCAACAGAGGTCTGAGACAAGGAGACCCGCTTTCCCCTTACCTTTTTGTACTTGTTATGGAGGCTTTCTCTCTCCTGATGGCTCGGGCTGAATCTTCACATTCTATACAGCCTTTGAAGAGAGTAGGGACTATCTCCCATTTGTTGTTCGCAGATGATCTCCTGGTTTTCTGCAAGGCTACCCCTCGTTCTATGGCAGGACTCAAGCATGTCTTATACAATCTACATCTCTTCACAGGGCTTCAGGTTAATTGGGATAAAAGTTCGGCAATCTTCAGTAAAGGTGTCTGTGATGCTAGAGGTCTGGCGGATTCCCTTGGCATCAAATTGGTAACCTCATTCTCTATCTACCTAGGACTGCCCCTATCTTCTACCTACCCTAGAGCTTCTATGTATTTGAGGCTAATTGATAAATGCAAGAAGAGATTGCTAGGATGGTCTTCCTCCCTTCTTTCTACTGCAGGAAAGATTGAATTGGTCCGTAGTGTGATTTATGGCATGGTGAATTTCTGGTTGCAGGCTTACCACATCCCCTCTACGGTTATTAAATCCATCACTTCGGCATGCAGGAATTTTATTTGGGGGAAGCTAAAAATCTGGGCTTGGAAAGATTGTTGCCTGCCTAAGCGGGAAGGAGGCATCGGACTTAGGCAGCTTAAGGATCTGAATGCTGCTTCTGGCATTCGACTTACTTGGCGATTCCTTTCCTCTCAGGGTTTATGGGCCCTACATATGAGACGGCAAAATGTCAATTCTACTAATAACTTCTTCAGCGCCCAACCAACTGCCCTTCAATCTGGAACAATGAAATATATGTTTAGAAACCGCTATTTCTCTCAGAAATTAATCAAGCGGGTAGTTGGGGATGGAACTTCGACCTCTTTCTGGTATGACAACTGGCACCCTAATGGCCCTCTACATCTCCTTCAGCATCCTCCCCCGGGGGATGAATCCAAACGCGTAAGTGACTATTGGTCTTCGGGCACTTGGCAGGATGATCCGGCCATAGTGAATTTCCGGCCTGCTCTTCATTCTATCTCACTCAACAATCAAGCTGACTGCTGGAAGTGGTCTGAAGGGCCGATGTTCTCTTATGAGTCGGCCTGGAAAGGGTGCCGTGAGATCCGGCCTCCATTTGTCTACCACTGTATCGTGTGGTACAGTAAGCATGTGCCGAAGTTCGCTCTTTCTCTCCTACGTGCCTTGCACGGTAAACTACCAACTCGGGACCTCCTGTTTAGGAGGGGGATTATCACTGACCAACAATGTGTTCTTTGTGATGAGGATACACTGGAATGCGGGGCACATCTATTTTTTGAATGTTCTTTCTCTAAATATATACTCGCTAGAGGTCTTCTCAAGCTTGGTTATACAGGGATTGCTCCTTCCACCCTTACTGGTGTTTGCGACTTGATCCAATCCAGATATTTGAAGACTGAGCCTCTTGGGATCCTGGCAAGAGCGGCACTTGCAGCGATGGTATGGCATATTTGGAAGCAGCGCAACATGCGAATCTTTGAGTCTAAAGTCAAGAGTAAGACATTGCTTTTTGAGGACATTGTTGCCGATGTCACTATATCTCTACGTGACCTGAAACTAGACGAGGCTCCTGACATCACTCCCTTCTCCAACTGGGGTTTTTTGGTTGCGGGCTAATGTAATTGGTCACCTCTGTATTGTTTGTATTTTTTGTACAATTATTTTGATCTTTGGAGCATTACTTAGTGGTAGAAGTTAGTCTATATAGGGTGACGGCGCTTGTGCCCTATCCCCTGTCTCTCTTACTTCTACTCTGCTAGGTAGTGATCCCATTTTTTGTATATCTTTTTGGATTTTAATAAAGTTTACCTTGATCGTCAAAAAAAATATATAAACTGAAATTCGAAAGATATAGGTGAGAAACATTATAAGCTGGTAATTAAAGATTTTTGATGAGAAATTTCGAAATTCAAAGAATGCATTCAAGTTAACCGAAAGGTAGGAAATCTAAGTTCATGCTTTTTTTTCAAAGAATTGAAAGTGGGGGAGGAATTCGAAAAATATAATATTGAAAATTCTTAAGAAGGATCGGGCGGCTGAATGGAAACGATTCAATGATTGGCGACTGATGACGAACGGATCACGTGATTCAAGGGCAAGGGAAATAATCGAATGATCCAAACGTAAATATGACTAGGAGATGAACCATGAAAACTCACGGTGGAATCCTACGGTCAATGGCACAGAAGGGTAATGACCAGAAAGATGCTAGAAGTCAGGGATTCTAATTATAGGGCCGTCTAAAGATCAGGAGAACTCGGCACTAAGACTTCCTAATGAGCTAGAATGTAATCAGGATCTAAGGGGAAGATTCCTAAGAGAATCAAGGTTACGTTCTGCTGGGCCCGAAGTCGATGGATCCGAGCGAACGACTAAACGAAGGGCTCTAGAAATCTAACACGGTCTGAGTCAAGTGTGAACTACTTAGGTATCCTAGGACGAGGATGACTAAATCTTAACCAAGGTGTCAGACTATCAAACCTGGATGTATATCTAAGTCTTCCTACCATCTAAGACTGGAAAACCCTAATTTAGACTTGTACATGGATATTAAATGAATGCGGTACTTTTATTGTTCCGAACTTTTGCATGACCTGCAAGGGCCACCACTAAAACCTGTCAAGCCCCGCTTCCCAAAACTACAGAGGCGAAGCGTGACTAAGCCCCGCTTGGGCCGGAGCTGTGAAGCTCGGACCCAATAAGCGTCTGTAGGAGGGTACCATCTTAAAATTTCAGGTTCTTGCATTAATAAGATTCGGAACAATAGAAAGTACAGAAAGAAAGTGTCATTCATTAATATAGAGAGATAATATCCAGTGAGTACAAAGTCTAAAAAGAGAAGCCGAAGCATGACAACAAACTATCGAAAGAGCAAACTAAAAGCAGTAACCTCTTAAAGGCGGCGACTGAAAAGTCCTCAAGGTCTGGTCCTCGTCAGGCACATACTCTGGGTCGACGTCCTCGGGCTCCACGTACTCCGGTAAGTCTGTCTCGTCCACGAAATCTGGCTCGACACCTGACGTACAGCACCCAAAAGAAAGGAACTGTACGTTAGGTAAAGTCTACAAAAAGGGTTAGACTCTACTGCAAGTGTACCGAACTATTAAACAGCAGTTTACTGGTTGATTAGCATGCTGGGGTTATAACAGAGTATCAAAAGGAAGTAAACGCAGCAGGAAAAGTAAAACGTAGCAAGCAGTAGTCGTAGCGTGTGCTACCGACTACGGGACTAACCTAAGAGGGACGGGACAAGACGGGACAAGACGCGTGTAACACGAAGGGTTCACGCCTTACGGTTCAAGGGGGATCAGATCCTCTCCCC
Source organism: Scilla litardierei (assembly GCA_030789695.1). Classification (NCBI taxonomy): domain Eukaryota; kingdom Viridiplantae; phylum Streptophyta; class Magnoliopsida; order Asparagales; family Asparagaceae; genus Scilla; species Scilla litardierei. Next base: position 16,501 of record JAULAV010001734.1, on the reverse strand, counting down.
GTGCACACGCTCAACCCTACCCCAACCCAGGAACTCAGGACAAGAAGGTACATGGATCACTCCCGCTAGGGAAGCATCCGAAACGCCCGGAGGCTTTTTGTATAACAGTGATCACTCTCGAGTGGAGAGCATCCGAAACGCCCGAAGGCTTTTTGTGTAACAGTGATCACTCTCGCGTGGAGAGCATCCACAACGCCCGAAGGCTTTTGTGTAACATGGATCACTCTCGCATGGAGAGCATCCGAAACGCCCGAAGGCTTTTTGTGTAACAGGGATCACTCTCGCGTGGAGAGCATCCGAAACACCCGAAGGATTTTTGTGTAACAGGGATCACTCTCGCGTGGAGAGCATCCGAAATGCCCGAAGGCTTTTTGTGTAACAGGACACGATATGACATGCAAGGAATTGTTATTCTAGGGGGTCCACACGCACGTACACACAGAAATACCCTAAGGTGTCAATTGTTGTTGTTGCGCTTAGACTTCGTCAAGTCTAAGCTGTCAATGGGTGTCCTAGACGCTATCATTTCACGTACGTTTCTCTTTGTTCACAGTTTAATAGTTCTAGCAGTCGAAGGCCTAGGCCCGGCCAAAAGTGCAAGTGAGTACACTTGCCTGCGGTGGCGAGTGTGTCGTCCGTCCGGAGCGTCCCGTCCAAGCATCGCGTCTGCAGTAGTCCTTCTGAAACAGGGTCACAGCGATGTCAGATCGCGCTTTTTGTCAATCCTATTGCGGTTTATTTCTAAATTTGGCGGGACTAACCTATCTGTCAAAAGTCACGTTTTTGGTGTTTGTTCAGTCTAGATCGACGTCTACCCTATGTGCACAGAAAATAAGTCCGTTCGTCGATCTTTCCTATGGTGGGCAACATTTTAAAGATGCAAAAAATAAATTTAGTTCAAGTTGACCAATTTTAGTTTAGGTTTTGGTTAGCTACGGTGTGGGTTTTACTACTCTTATGGAAACCAACCTCGTGATGTCGTCCAACAAGCAGAAGTCGGGTCTGAACGGTGAAACGTCGGCATCGTCTGGAACTCCTCGGCCGTGGGTAGCACAGCTAGGTACCTCTGGACAGCGGGGTGGTGGCGTGAATTCAGCAAGCTAACAACAATTCTCCTCCCGTTGCGAGTAGCGCAACGGATCTTCACGATAACGACGACGTCGGCCATAATTACGTACGTGCGGAAATGCACGTGAACTCCGAGAGTCCAAGGAGGCTGTCGGTAGATGAAGTAGGACCAGAGGAAGATACTCGGCCCGGTGGGTGGCCGACGGCATGAGCGTACGATGGTGGGTGGCCGTGAGAAGCCGGAGAGGACAGATTTGCGCAACATCCGTTGTCGCGCGTCTCAGAAGAATTCCAACGATGATCAGCGACAACGGGAAGTTGTAGAAGTCAAAGGACTTCAAGACGAAGCCAACGGCAGTGGAGTTGTCGCTGGGGGTGGTCGGAGGTGATCGTGCGCGGGCGTCGAAGTTCAGCGCCCGGATCTATCAAAAACAGCAGCTGGGCTTGGTTTCGACGGATTTTCCAGGAGCTACAGGTGAGATATGAGCATGAGGGAAATTTCAGTTGGTAGGCGGTTTCGATAGGAGTCCAACGGCGGTAGGGTGGTCATCGTAGGTGGCCGGATGGCCGGTGGGCGCGAGTTTTCCCGACGGTGGCGCAGATCTGTAAAACTGTCGTTATGTCGAGTTCGGAGATGTTTCGAGGAGGTAGAGATGAGGAAAAAGGGTAAGGGGAGTTGGAGATGATCGGGGGTCAAAGAGGAGTTCGATGGTGGTGGAGATCGCCGGAGGGGGTGGCCGGAGGCGGGCGTGACCCGGCGTGAATGTTCAGCTTCCAGATCTGTGAAAAACAGCCGATACGGCGTGTTCCGACGTGGATTCCGGGAGCTACAGGTGGGCTATGAGCGTGAGGAAAGTTGCAGAGCGGAGAGGGGTTAAAGGGGAACAAAGTGGCAGTGGTGGTGGCCGACGGCGGCGGCCGGTGGAGGCTGGACGTGAACAGTAACGACGGCGTCCAGATCTGGTGTTCTTGGTGTTTGGGGGCTTTTTATAGAGAGAAAACGGAAGAGAGAGAGAGAGGGGGGGCCGGCGGTGAGAGTTGGCCGGCGGCCAGAGGAGGTCGGGGACGGCCTATGGTGGCCGGTGGTGGAGCAGAAAAATCGCAGGCTATGGGTTGTGTGAGGTGTTGTGCGGCTGGCCATGTTTTCCCTTTTGAAGAAGAAGGGTTTGGCTAATTGTCTTTAGGTTTTTTGGCTAAATGAGAGAGAGAGAGAGAGAGAGAGAGAGAGAGAGAGAGAGAGAGAGAGAGAGAGAGAGAGAGAGATAGGGAAAAGGGGATGTGTGAATAGTGGCTGCAATATTCTCCCATGATACGTATGAGTGGAATTAGGGATTTGATTAGATTTGTTTTAGGTTTGAAATTCAAAAGATTAGAGGCTAATCAATGGTTGAAAATTGATTAGGAGATATCTTCCACCACGGGCATCGAAAAAATAATCCGAAAATACAGGGACGATCGTGGAGACGAGAAGTACGGGGCTACGGTGTCCGATCGGGTGTTTCACCTACCAAAAATTATCGTAAAATCGGGAACCGCGTATTGGTGCCAAAAGACCAAAACGCCCTTCCATTCAAAGCTGTTTTGCGGGAAGACGAGCCGTGAGATGACGTTCCCAAAAACTACCATAAAATTCTACACTTTCATACGGTCACAACGACATATCACATCGTATATACCGAAACCAAGAAAGAGTCAAATAAAACATGTGCACGAAAAAGCACGTGCACGTAGAAACTCATAAGGTCGGAAAGCGACCGTTACAGTTCCGGTCTATGCCCAGGTTCGAACGGCATCCAAATCGGACTCCAGATGCTCATGATACGCCCATAACAGTCTAATGGATCAGACCGGGTCAGACCAGGTTGACCCAGGCCAGACTAGGGTCTGGCATGTGCACCTGGCCAGCCAGGGCTAGGGGCCCTAGGCTACAGGCGCACTGGGCCTGGGCCCGGTGCCCAGTCCCAGCTGCCTGGGCACCTGCCCAGGCGCCCTGGGTAGGCGCCCTGGGCCTAGGCGTGGGCCCAAGCCCAGGCACCCAGGTGCCTGGGCGCCCACGGCCAGGCGTCCTGGGTGCCTAGCCCAGGCCCGGGCCAGGCGCCCTGGCCTGGGCCAGGCGCCCAGGCTGGGCGCACCAGGCTGGGCGCGCCCGACCAGGCATCCAGCCTGGTCTGGGCATGCCCAGCTGTCCTGGTGGGTCCCGTAGGGCAGGTTTTCTGAAACCTTGGCAGAACTGTTTTTGACGGCTCAGTTTTGCGAAAAACAAGCCTTGGACTGAACATTAGGCGATTAATTGGAGGGTCAAACGGACTCCGATTGACTCGCCGTTTTTTCCTATGCGTTCACCGTTGAACACCCTTTGTATTGATAGGTTGTATCAATCATGAAGCTCAACGGTGAGGGAGTTAAAATTCATGGAAGTTTAGCCTTTGTGAAAGGCAACTAAATTGAATTAATTAACTCCAAATTTAGTCCCACATCGGATTTTGAGTAAAGGGGAGCAGTCAACCGCCTATATAAATAGGGGTCTGCTCCCCTCCTCAAAAGTCGTCCCAAGCTCCAGATCTGAGCGGCTTCTGTAAATGTTGGAGCACGCTCGGATCTAGGCTTAAATTAATATTCTTCTTCTCCCTATATTTCTGCCTTACTCCTGAGGGCTCTAGCAAAGCCGCGAAGGAGCTCGGATTCGGATCCGAAATCTTGGCGAAGGCTTTCACTCGCATGAAACTTTCTTCGATGCGTGGTTGACTCGGCGACACGAGGATTGCTCGGATCGGGATATGGAGCGGTTCGGGGAGCGGCTCGAAGAGCGGCTTGGCGTGGGACGGGGAGCGGCTCGGAAGACGGTGCGGAACATCTTGCCCGCCCCAGGGTCAAGATTCCGTGTATGTTTTTAGAAGCTTTCGTTTTAATTATTCGTAGTAGTTTAGATCCCTCTTGGGGTGGTCAGATCCACCCCGAGTTGGCAGAGATCCTGGCTAAGAGGGTCTGGTTCCTTAGGGCTGCATGTTAATTAGGTTAACATATCGCTACAATTTTTATGTCTATGTTTCGTCTGACTTAGGACGGGAATAGAGTTTTTGTGCCCTAAGGGTCCTAGAAAACCCTTCACTTAAGGCCAAGTGTAGGACCTAATGTTGGAATTTTGATGTAAATGTAAACTTGAAATTTCAATGAAATGTACCTTTGGCGGTTCACCTTGTTTGTGCTTGTGTTGCTGTTGGTCGCTATTTCTTGCCTTTATGTGTATGCCCCCAACATTCTGCTTCGAAGTGGCTACCGCCCCGGAGAAGCGGAATGTTGTAGAGTTTGGGTGTGATTGGGTTGGTGAAGCTCGTTGCGGACTTAGATTGCTTTCCGGGTCTTTTGAGGGCGTTGCCCGAGGTTGACCCCTCATTTACAACTTTGATTTGGATGGCGAAGTGCCCTAGAGATCTTCAAGATTGCGGTTATCGAGTGACCCCACATTTATATTTTCGGTTTGATGGCAAACTACCCCAGAGATCTTCAAGATCGCGGGTATTGAGCGACCCCGCATTTATATTTCCGGTTTGATGGCGAACTGCCTCGGAGATCTTTAAGATTGCGTGTATCGAGTGAGCCAGCATTTATATTTCTGGTTTGATGGCGAACTTCCCCAGAGTTCTTCCTGAGGGCGAATTTCGGGCAGAACCCTTCTTCAAGACACTGGCCGGTTTGGTTAACGAAGCCCGGAACCCTATGGGTAGCTGCACCGCGACCTGTCCCGGTGGACTTCCTGAGGGTGAATTTCGGGAAGAACCCTTCTTCAAGCCCCTGGTCAGTTTTGTTATCGAAGCCTGGCATGCAATAGGTAGCTGCACCGTGACATGCCCCGGTGGTCTTCCTGAGGACGAATTTCGGGCAGAACCCTTCTTCAAGCCCCTGGCCGGTTTGGTTAGCGAAGCCCGACACGCTATGGGTAGCTTCACCGCGACCTGCCCCGTTAGTCTTCCTAAGGGAAAATTTCGGGCAGAACCCTTCTTCAAGCCCCTGGCCGGTTTGGTTAGCGAAGCCCGGCACGCTATGTGTAGCTGCATCGCGACCTGCCCCGGTGGTCTTCTTGAGGGCAAATTTCGAGCAGAACCCTTATTCAAGCCCCTGGCCGGTTTGGTTAGCGGAGCCCGACACTATATGGGTTGCTCATCGCGACCTGCCCCGGTGGTCTTCCAAAGGGCAAATTTCGGGCAGAACCCTTCTTCAAGCCCCTGGCCGGTTTAGTTAGCGATGCCCGGTACGCTATGGGTATCTGCACCGCGACCTGCCCCGGTGGTCTTCCTGAGGGCGAATTTCGGGCAGAACCCTTCTTCACGCCCCTCGCCGGTTTGGTTAGCGAAGCACATCATGCTATGGGGTAGATGCACCGTGACCTGCCTCGGTGGTCTTCAAGATCGCGGGATCAAGTAACCCCGCATTTATAACTCCGGTTTGGGTGGCGAACTGCCTCGAAGGTCTTCAAGATTGCAAAATCAAGCGACCCCGTATTTAGAACTCTGGTTTGGGTGTGTTTGGGTGGCGAACTGCCCAAGAGGTCTTCAAGATCACGGGATCAAGGGACCCCGCATTTAGAACTCCGTTGGGTGGAAAATTGCCCCAGAGGTCTTCAAGATTGCGGGATCAAGCGACCCTGCATTTATAACTCCAGTGTGGGTGGCGAACTGCCCCAGAGGTCTTCAAGATTCTGGGATCGAGCGATCCCAAATTTATAACTCCAGTTTAGGTGGAGAACTACCCCGGAGGTCTTCAGGATTACGTGTATAAAGTGGTCGTCACCGACCACGTGTTTATGATTCATGTTTGAATGGCAGGCTGTAAATTTAGTTTGCATGATACGTATATATAAATGAAAACAAAAGAGTTTACTTGTAGAAAATTAGCCCACTCTGAATGACTATGGCGACCTTTTGGGAGGCTCTTTCTATCTTGGCGGAATCTGAAACTTTTATTCAAACAACACGTTGTGGGTACAAATACATAAGATTACAAATTTTATTGATAATACTTGAGTAGGTGTTGGGCGTTCCATGGATGAGCTAACTCTTCGCCCTCCATGTTCGCCAAAATGTAATTAGCAGGTCCTACGACGTCTGCTATTTTGTAGGGGACCTCCCATTTGGTGGAGAGCTTTATGTGGCAGCCGACCGCTGGTTTGAAGGTGGCATCCCTGAGGAAGAGGTCGCCGACTCTGAAGCTTCGCTTCTTTACACTGGAATTGTAATACATCGCCATCCTTTGGTTGTGCTTGATAAGACATGTTAGCGCATGGTCCCTTACCTCATCAAGTAGTTCGGTGTTGAGGTCGAAGCCTTCTTCATTTGCTTGTTCGTCGAAATATTGGAGGCGAAGAGAATGCTCGCCGACCTCCACCGGGACGACGGCTTCTGCTTCATAAGCTAGCATGAAGGGGCTCTCACTAGTTGAAGCTTTGTAGGTGGTGCGGTAAGACCAAAGGATGTCGGATAGCTCGTCGGACCAAGTTCTAGGAGCGTTTTTGACCTTATTCTTCAGGGGTTCAAGGATGCATTTGTTTGCTTCTTCGGCCATGCCATTGCACTACAGGTGCGCTACGGAGGTGAAGTGGAGGTTGATGCCCCAGTCTGAGCAAAATTCCCTGAAGTCGGTGGAGTCGAACTACATCCTGTTGTCTTCCCAATATGGAGCGGGGTATCCAAAAGAGGCATATGATCAACTTCCAGATGAAGTTCTTCATGTCTTTTGAGGTGATGTGTGCTAGGGGCTCCGCTTCTATCCACTTGGTAAAGTAATCGACGGTGAAACCCAGGTACCTCCTTCCTCCAGTCGCCATTGGGAGGAATTGTCTGAGGATGTCGAGGCCCTACATGGCAAATGGGACCGGACAGAGGATTGGAATTGGGTCGACGGGAGGAGCCTTGGTGTGCTTGACGAATATCAGGAACTCCTCGCACAGTTTGACAAAGCTGATCGCATCCTTCAGCATAGTCGGCCAATAGTAGCCCTGCCGAATTGCCTTGTGTGCCAAAGTACGGTCACCATGACGATTCCTACAAAATCCTTCATGTATCTCTCAGATGACCTCCTCAGCCCTTCTCAACCCATGGCACTTTAAATAGGGCAATACCTCATTCTTCACGCGACGCTTTCGACAGAGTATGTCGCCGAAGATCACGAACGATAAAGCCCATCTATCGGTCTTCCATGCCTCCAGCCTATCTTCCGATAGGGCTTCGGTCTTCAGGTAAGAGATGATCGGATCCATCTACGATCGCTCTCGGTCGACACACATCAACTCGCCCTCCTTAATGCTTGGCGTCAATAAGTTCTCTATGTAAATGGCCTTCCCGATCTCCGCTAAAGTAGACGAAGCCAGCTTTGAGAGGGCATCGGAACGGAGGTTGTTCAACCTCGGCAGATGTTGAACCGCTACTCTCCTGAATTTGAGAAGTTCAGCATGGGTGCATCTCAGGTATCGCTTCATCAGTTCCTCCCTTGCTTCAAAGCTTCCATCAATTTGCTGGACAAGCAACCTCGAAAAGCTGATGAGCAGCACATTCGTCGCCCCTAGTGCTTGGCAGAGCTTTAGGCCATTAAGGGCGGCCTCATATTCTGCCACATTGTTGCATGTCGAGATTGGAGCATATGGCGTACTCCAACAGGCTCCCTTTTGGAGTCTCAATTATGATGCCGACTCTGCTCCCCGATGCAGTGACCGATCCATCAACGTGGACGACCCACTACTCGCCATCGGACTGGATGGAAGTAGATGGAGTATTTTCTACGGCGAGCTGCTGGGGTGCCGCGTCCAGGTGATCTTCGTGCGGGGCCTCGCCATTCTCCCCCACTGTACATTCTGCGACGAAGTCAGCAAGCGACTACCCCTTAATCACTGCCCTTGGTTTGTAGATAATGTCGAACTCGCTGAGGTCAACACTCCAATTCAGCATCCGGCCTGACCTATCCAGCCTCCTCAGGTTCCTTTCCAGTGGTGAATTTGTGTAGACGACAATGGTATGCGCATGGAAATAGGTTCGAAGTTTTCTTGAGGTCAGGACTAGGCAATAGGCCATCTTCTTAATGGGGTCATATCGGGTCTCCGCATCTCGGAGCACCCGACCGATGTAATAGATCAGCCTCTGGATGCCCTCGTCCTCCTTCATGAGGACCGAGCTCACAGCTTCCTTAGTTCTAGCGAGGTAGAGGCCGAGCTACTCTCCTTCTTCGAGCTTCGCAAGCAGCGGTGGGCTTTGTAGGTAGGCATTCAACTCATCAAAGGCTCTTATGCAGGAGTCGTCCCACTTCACCACCTTTCTTTCGTCCTTCTTCCCAGCGAGGGCCCTCCGAAGAATCTTGAAGAAGGGGAGTGATCTCTCTGGATACTTTGACAGGAATCTACCAAGTGTGGTGATCGGTCCGTTCATCCTCTGCAGGTCATGGATCGTCCTTGGCTCCATCATGTTAGCAAGGGCGGCGATCTTTGTCACGCCCCGCTTCCCAAAACGGGTGCGAGGACGAGACAAAGGTCGCATGGGCTGGAGCTGTGAGGCTCAGACCCAAAAGCGTCTGTAGAGTTACCATTTAAATTTTACAGGTTCTTGCAATTAAAAAGTTCATAACAATAATAATAAAGTACTCAAAAGGAAATTTGCATTCATTTATAAAGATAAAGTCCAGCACATAACAAGTCTAACAGAGGATGCCAAGCACGACTACAACTATAGAAAGGAAACTAATGCTGCAAAGCACCCAACCTAAACAGAAAGTAAAGTGGTGCTACTCACCCAAACTAGAAAGTAGTAACCTCTGGAAGACAGCGATGGTGAGGAACCTCCAGGTCTAGTCCTTGTCTGGCAGGTATTCTGGATCAACGTCCTCTGGCTTCAAGTCCTCAAGCAAGGCAGGCTCGTCTGTGTACTCTGCCTCAGTACCTAACGTACAACACCCAAGAGAAAAGGAGCTGTATGCCAGTTAAAGTCTACACGGAAGGGTTAGACTCTACTGCAAGTGTAAAGGAAATTGAAGAGCGACATTTTAAAGTTGATTTAAAATGATATGATGCAACAGCATTACATGCATAAGTAAGGAAAAGTAAAGACTGTGCTGAAAGTAAACGTAGCAGGCAAAGTCGTAGCGTAAGCTACCGAGATAAGACTAGACAAGACTAGACTGTGTGACACCGAGACTTGACACCAAGAGGGTTCACGCCTTTAGCTTAGAAAGTGGCCAAACTCTCTAACCTGGTGGCCGCTCAACCCTATCCCACCCCAAGAAAAGAATGGACAAGACTGTATAGAACCACTCAATCTAGCTCGGTAAGTGCTTCTATCCCCACAGTCCACCGGGTCAACCACTCACTCGGTGGGTGACGGGCTTCCCGTATGTGAATTTGTACCTCTATATAGGACCACTCACTCTAGCTCGGTGAGTGTCTCTATCCCCACGGTCCACTGGGTCAACCACCACTTGGTGGGTGACGGGCATTCCGTAGGTGAATCTATACCAAGGATCACTCTCTCTGTCACGGAGAGTGTCCTTATTGCCTACAGGCTATGTAAGACACGACGTGAATGTTGTTACATGCCATGACATGAGTTGGATATGTTCTTTCTAGGGGTCCACGCGCAAACACACACAGATAGTTCCTAGCATGGCAATTATAACAGTTTATACCTAGACTTCGTTGTCAAGTCAAGGTTGTCGTGTGGGGTCCCGGATGCTATCATTTAACGTCCGGTTCTCTTTGTTCAACAGTTTACAGTTCTAGAAAGGAAGTGGCCTAGATATGACCGTAACTACGCAAGTGTGGGCACTTGCATGTGGTGGCAAGAAGAGCGTCCGTCGGAAGCTTCTTGTCTCGTGCAGCACGTCGGTCAGGGCCCGCTGTCACAAATTAGTGGCAGGCGTCAGGACCGGTTTAGCAACATATAAAGTTGTTTCTAAGTTAAGCGGGGCTATCCTATCAGTTTCAAGTCAAATTCTGAAAGTTCATCCTATCCGACAATTCTACCCTATGTGCACAGTCAATAATGTACGATTGTCGATCTACAGTTTCACATCGTTTTAAAGGAGCGTAAAATAAACTTAGTCGTTTAAGTTGACGATTTTTAAATATGTTCTGATGACTTAATGTTTGGGTTTCTATAAGTGAGAGGACTAACTTGGTGCGACGAATGCGCACAAGTCTGACGTCGTGTCTGGAACGGTGGCGGTGCTCGGTGTCCTCGACAATGGTTAGCGCAGTAAGGGTTGTCTCGAGAACGTCTCGAAATCGTCTAGGCTGCTGGTATCGCAGTGAAACAGCAATGGCATCGGGGTCACCTCGGTTGCAAGTAGCGCAACCAGATGGCATGGCAACGGTACGGTGGCGGGATCTCCTCAGTTGCAAGTAGCGCAACCGAAAGTGACAATGTTAATGACAACGACGTTGAGAGGGGGCGCGACCAGTGGCGATCATGGGCTCCTAGGGACACAAGGGCTACCAGAATGAGTTTGCATGTGAGCGAGGCCGGATGGCTGAAAACAAGGGGGAAGGGGCTATCGAAGCTTGCGTGTGGCCTGCGCGTGTGAGAGATGGCCGGCGGGAAGTCTCGATGGTGGGTGGTGGCCAGTGCAAGGCTGCTGTGAATAGGAGGAGGCTGACGGGTCGTCGGACGGCGGCCATGGAGGGAGGCCGGCGCAAAAATGATGGTGGTCGTAGTTTAGGGAAGGGAGGCCTGGGTTGCTGCGGGTTTCAGGGAGAAGATGGCCAGAGCTGCAGTAGAGGAGGCTGGAGGCAGCAGGGGACGCACACGCGAAGGATCAAGGCTACGGATCTGGGGTTACTAGGTGGTATCCAGTGAGTTCATGCGGAGGAGCATGAGGGGAGCGGCAGTTGCGCCTGCGGTGGCAGTTGCGCCTGCGGTGGCAGTTGCGCCTGCGGCGGCGCTGGGTGGCCGCGCGGCAGCCCAATGCACACGCAAAGGTGGTCTACGGAAGTATTGATAGGAGGGGGCATGTTGCCCGGAGGTCACCGGCGGGGTTTAGGTGGCCGGAGCAAGGTTTTCAAGGGGGGAGACCGACCGTTTTTCACAAGGGAGAGCTTGTGTAGGAGAGATGAAGGAGGAGGATAGGGGGAAAAGGGTGGCCGGAGTTGCGTCGGGAGGTGGCCGGAGCTACAAGGCCGACGATTGAAGAGGTTGCATGGGTTACAAAATGTGGCGGCTATGAAGACAAAACCTAGCTAGGGTTTTTTGCGTGTGTTGTGTTATAAAATGGGAAGTTTTCTATATAGGGAGAGAATGGGGTAGACTTAATGCTAGGTGGGAGAGATAGTGTGAGAGGGGAAGGGTAGAGTTAGTGTGGTGAATAGCTAGAAGATATTTGACATGAAACGTAGGATTACAATGAGGTTAGATTAGGATTTGGTTTAGGGTTAGGAATTTGGATTAGCTTAGGTCTAATGGAGGTTTAAAACAAAAGAGGATGGTGGGTCGATCTAACGGTGTCCGAAAAATACAAGAAAAATACCGGGACGACCATGACGGTGAGAGGCTCGAGGGTACGGCGGTTGGTCAAGAGCTAGGGTCACGAAAAACGAAACTAAAAATGAAAAAAACAAACGTCGAAGTCTAAAGTTTCGACAGCCCTTCAATCAAAGCTGATTTGTGGGAGAACGACCCGTGAAATGACGTTCACTAAAAATCCCACAAATACCTACTCTCTCTGAGGGTCACAACGACATATCACATCGCCCGCTTTGGATACAAGAGGAGGTCAAAATAAATATGAGCACGAAAAAGAACGAACAAGCACGAAAAACACACGGTCGAAAAGCGACCGTGACAATCTTGTCGGGGTTAGCCTCAATTCCTCGCTTGGTGATCATGAAACCCATGAACTTCCCCGATTCAATGCCAAATAAGCATTTGGCTGGGTTGAGCTGCAAGTTGTAGTGCCGCACCTTCTGGAACGTCTCCTCTAGGTCGGCGAGATGATCCCCGGCATCCTTCGATTTCACCAGCATGTCGGCGATGTAGACTTTCAGGTTCCTACCGACCTGGGGATGGATGATCTTGTTCACCTTCCGTTGGTAGGTTGCCCCGTCGTTTTTGAGTCCGAACGAAATTTTGGTGTAGCAAAATGTCTCCCGGTTCGTGACGAACGTTGTCTTCTCCTCATCGTGGGTCGCCATCTGTATATGGTTATAGCCTGAAAAGGCATCCATAAAAGTTAGGAGTTCATAACCTGAGGCATTGTCCACCAGATGGTCGATCCTTAGGAGCGGGAAGCTTTCTTCGGGTAAACTTTATTGAGGTCAGTGAAGTCCATGCACATCAGCCATTTGCCGCTGGGCTTCTTCACCATCACTACATTGGCGAGCCAGTCAGGGTAGCTTACCTTTCTGATGAATTTGGCCTCGAGAAGCCGCTCCACCTCTTCTCTCGCCACCCGCGCTTGCTCTCCTCCCGTGCTCCGCTTCTTTTCTCGGACTGGGCGGGCCTCATGGTTGACATGCAGCTCATAGGAGATCAACGATTTATCGAGTCCCAGCATATCAGAGGGCAACCAAGCAAAAATTTTTGCATATGCCCTTAGGAGGTCGATCACCCCTGCCCTCAGCTTTGTAGTCATCTTCGTGCCGATCGACACCATCCTGTCTGTCTCCTCCGTCAGCGGCACCTCCTCTAAACCCTCCACCGGGGTTGGTCGCTGATGCTCTGTGTCCTCCCGATCGTCAAGGAGTTCAGCAGACCAGGCTTGCTCGATCTGCTCCTGTTGTGTAGATCCGATGTAGCAACTCCACGAGAGCCTCTGGCTTCCTTGCGCTCATCCGACCCCATACGGGGTCTGGAATTTCACCATTTGTTACAGCAGCGAGGGGAGAGCTTCGATGGTGGTCAGGCAGGGATGCCCTATGATGCCGTTATACACCGAGGGCATGTTAACGATGACGAACTATATCACTCGTGTAATAATCCTCGTCCTCTCCCCCAGGGTGATGGGCAGATCAATCGTTCCAGCGATGGGCATCGAATGGCCAATGAAGCCGACAATCAGGGCCCATGCATGGTCTCTGGTCTGCCTCGCCCAACCACATCTTCTGAATCGTGGATAGATACAGTATGTCGTACGAGCTGCCTATTGGATCTGGATCGTAGCCTAGAGGGGGGTGAATAGGCTAATAAAAATTCTCGTGCAACCCAGGAGAAATCACATACAGTTATAAGCACATGCAGGTTAATAAAATAGCAATCACAGTGTACGCATAGATATACCCTGGTTCGGTCGTCCCCACGACCTACTCCAGCCCCCGAAAGCAAATACTAGATAGATATGTCATCCTGTACAGCTACAATGAGTCAAGATCCCAAATCTACTCTCACCTAGCTCGTACGCACACCACGTGCTCTACACTCTCAATCTATTCGGATGCTCTCCCTCCGTGACGACTCCCAAAGTCGTCAGGTCCCCAAAAAGTAAAACAGAAGGTAAAGTTTCCCCTACAGAGATCGCTACACCAATACAAAGATAAATAAATAGAGTTTTAGGAATGCTCAGTAATGGTGTGTCAGCTCTGTCGTTCAGCGTGTAGTCAGATCAATCTGACAAGTAGTAGTCCCTGATGTCCCCTCAATAGTTCGGCTCCCCTCTCGATGAAATTTGCGCCTTCCACCAAAGCTTGAAACTTGCAGCCTGCAATGAATAAAAGAACCGGCCTGGGCTCCTTGCGGCTGCTCCTGTCTTTGGGATTTGCAATTTTAAGAGAGAAAACAAAGCATTCGGCCTTTTCTCCTTTTGGTTTTCAAAGGGACAATTAAATTGGCATGTGCATGGAGTTTTTCAAAGAGAATAAATGGTGTGGCTCTCTGGAGATTTGATCTATCTTAAAGAAAATGTCAGGTTTTCTTTTTAATGCAAGGAGAGAGGTACGCCCTTTTTTGCTTGGAAAATATTGGTTGGCCTGAGCTTTTTGGGAGTTTCAACAAGAGGAACAAAAAGATTCGGCTGGGGTTCTGAAAGTTTCAAAGAGAAGAGCACACAAATAATTTGGATTGTTGTTGATTTTTTGATGAAGATCTCTTCTATATTTTTGATCGGGGGGAGACGAAAAAAATGCGGCCTTGGAAAATTGTTTTCGAGAAGTGCGGCTCTCTTGCTGTGCTAGGTTATTTTTTTCGGCTTGTTTCCCTCTCCCCTCACAGCTCTTAGGAATTTTTATAGGGTAACTTGCGGTTAGGGCTTGTAACATTTTTCTCGTGTGCAAATTTGGCCTTTTGAATTGTTTAAAAGATTTGCCCTCTCAATTTTTGAAAATTTCGGCCCCTATACATTTTTGTAATATTTGGCCAACTCCTCATGTTCTCCCCTATTGGTGTTAGGTCAAAAATGAGAGGGTCTAGGATCAATTCGACAATAGGATCCAATGGCTAGGAATGTGTGAGCGGCATATGGAATCCTAGTGCTAGGGGAAGTAGCAATGGGGATGGAGTTTGGACTAGATACGGAATACGATTAGGGTTTGATTCCAAATAGATAAGAGTCCACTCAAGATAGGTCTCCCCTTTCTTCTTTGCACATTGACCAAGTCTCTTCGTGAAAGAATCACACGTTCGTCGTTCCTGAAACACTTAACAAACACGTTAAAAACATTCACACACGTTTGGTATCATCAAAAATGAAATTCATGGATCGTTGCTACCAACACTGCCAGTGTCCACCAAAAAGTCTGCTCACCACCATCGGCCCGATGAGTACTTGGAGGACGATGGTGTCATCATGTGGTAGCTCGACCCCCTCCAGATCTCTATCAGAGAAAGGGATGGGGGTGGAGCTACCCTTCTTCGCTTTGCTCCATTATCAGCACTCGCCACCATGACCTGCCTCGCGTCATTCTCCCTCAGCGACGACGAGGTTTCGCCCGAGGTTGGCCCATCGCATATCACATCAATGCACATGATCATACCATTGATAGGATGGGCTGCCAGTTCGGCTTTGTGGGCCTAGGCCTGTCGGGCTGGTTTTGCTGGAGTTTGCCCCTCTCGCCCATGGCCTTCCTGGTCGACGAACCTCTGAAGGTGGCCACCTTGGAACAGCCGCTCTATGTCTCTCTTCAGAGTAAAGTAGTTGTCGGTGTCGTGGCCATGATCACGGTGGTATCGACAGTACTTCTGTGCATTGCGCGTGGTCGACCTCCCCTTCATCTCTCGCGACGGGTCTTTGAAGAACCCACTGGACTTGGCTGTCGCCATCACTTCGGCTAGCAGGGCATTGAGCCTGGTGTAGTGCACCTCCTCCTATGCTCTTTCGGGTCCGTCCCTCGGAGCAGGGTTCTTAGTAGAATGGAACCCCCTCAGAGGTCCGGGGGGATCTTGCCCTCGGGGGCCTCCCTTGTCGCGCCCTCGGAATCGCTCTTGATCTCACCCTCAGGGGCGATCATCCTGCCTCAGCCTAGACGGCGGTCGAGGCTCAGCCCTGAGTCTCTCGGTCGGTGGCACTGACGTCCCGCCGATTTCACTATGTAAAGTCGAAAAGGGGATACCAGGATTAAAATTTGTAACCGCAAGCGCACGGTGTCGAAGTGTGGCTTGGGGTTCGAATACGGGGAGGCGTGTAATGTGCTTGTGATCAAACAGGAACTGGATCACCCGGTGGGTGAGCTAGCCCTATCGCTTGGTGGGTTGTCACGATATGAAACTACGGAAAGGTGTAAGATATAAAAAGTAACCTAGGACTTTGGTTTCCACCGTAGCATGAGTTCTCACTATTACGATCGACAGATATGAATGCGATTGGATTTTAGGGTTTAGTGGTGGGCCGTTGGCTCTGATAGCGGTACCTAGCGTCCCATGGGCCCGATATTCAGATCGATGCCCAGGATGATACGCTAGGTCTACCCGGGTTCGGACGGTGGGCATTCTCATGTCCAACGC
Organism: Scilla litardierei; assembly: GCA_030789695.1. Taxonomy (NCBI): domain Eukaryota; kingdom Viridiplantae; phylum Streptophyta; class Magnoliopsida; order Asparagales; family Asparagaceae; genus Scilla; species Scilla litardierei. The sequence continues at coordinate 533 of JAULAV010001734.1, read as the reverse complement.
CGACCGACTCCGGGAGCACTAAGCTTGCAATGATTGTTACTGACATTTCATCCAAGCCGTTCCCACGTGCAAGGAATCAATGTCTACGCTAGGGGTGTGAGTTGTGGCTAGAGGATCAAACACTCGTTTTATTTTCCCTTGGCCCGATGGTCAAGGGCGGTCTTTCTCCCGCCAATGCCAATAAAACGCCCCCGCGTAACCATCGAAATCCCCATATCCTATTGAATCCCTAATGCTATGGTCGTTCTAGGGAGAACCCACGAAGGGGTTTCCACCAATGTCCCAGATTAGGAAACTACTCACTAATCATTCCAAGAGATTCAATAACACAAATTTCAGCCATCAAAATGATAATCAAGCAATAAACTACTGTAGCAAATGGTATTATAAACGCAATATCAAAGTATCAAAGCGATCAAGAAACTTACAAATCAAAATAAATTCTCAGCAGCCAAAAATCCCTTAAAAGGCTTAAGAAAATGGGGATCACGTTTTCTGGGAAACCTAGGGCTATTTATACATTTTGGCAAGAT
>JAULAV010001732.1:0-16000 GCA_030789695.1 Scilla litardierei | reverse complement strand
TCGTCTTTAAATCCTTGTTGCCATGCTTAGGCTCCTTTTAGACTTTGTACTTGTTGGATAACGTATCTCTAATTTAATGAATGCAATATCTTTTCCGTACTTTTGTTGTTTCGAACTATAAAAATGCAAGAACCTGGAAATCTTTTAAAATGGTACCTCTACAGACGCTTATTGGGTCCGAGCTTCAAAAGCTCTGGCCTAAGCGGGCCTCGTCACGTTTCGCTTCCGTCCATTTTGGGAAGCGGGGCGTGACAAACAGTAACTCCTGAATAATTTAGAAAGCCAACTAGTCGGTCCAAGAAGGATTGCCGACTGACAGGATCGTCATCTAGTCGGTCGGTGCCCCTTCTTATACCGGCTAATAAGCACCAAAAGTACCGATACGGAGCGCGGGGCCCCGGGATCGATTCCTAAGACTCCTAGGCTTGATCTAATAGTTAGATACGACCGTTATGAAGTCCGTCACGAATGACATACTTCGAAATCGATAATCCTAAGGAAGCAACGAGAAAATACGACGAATCGATCGAAAATGAAAGCTACGGAGACGAAAACCACACAAGAGGAGAAAATCCACCAAAACATATATTATATTATAATAAATCCAGATTCACAAAAAGCAGTCGTTACACAACCTATGCGGAGAAGGGGTGCCATTTCCTATTTATTATTTGCAGATGATCTTCTGGTTTTCTGTCGAGCCAATCCACATTCTTTCAATGGTATTCTGCTATGCTTGATACATTTAATCATTATATGGGGCTTCAAATTAATTGGGATAAGAGTTCGGCAATTTTTAGCAAGGGCATTAAAGACCCTAGAGGCCTTGCTAGCTATCTTGGTATTAAAAAGGTTTCATCTCTATCTACATATCTTGGGCTCCCTCTTTCAGCCAATTATCCTAGAGCATCTATGTTTATTAGACTGGTAGATAAATGCAAAAGGAGGTTTGAGGGCTGGGCTTCTTCACAGCATTCTATCGGCGGTAGCATAGAGTTGGTGCGCAGTGTGATTTATGGTATGATTGCTTTTTGGATGAATATATATCATATTCCAACCTCTATTATACATGCTATTAACACTGCTTGTAGGAAATTCATATGGGGAAATCAGCACATTTGGGCCTGGATGGATATTTGTACTCCTAGGGAGGAAAGGGGTATTGGGTTAAGGTCTCTCTCTGATCTTAACGTAGCTTCTAGAATTCGACTTACATGGAGGTTACTTACTTCTAAAGGCTTCTGGGCGCAATATATGAGACGTCATTATTTTTCTCGTTCTACTGTTCCAGGGGCGTCTATCTTTTACAGGGCAAAGTCAAGGCCGATTGATTCTGGCACATGGAAGTTTATCCTTCGTTCCCGTGACACATCTTAGAGACTTATCAGATGTATAGTTAGAAATGGTTCCTCCACATCCTTTTGGTACGACAATTGGCTATCATGCAGTCCTATTGCTCTCCTTCAGGATGTACCCTTTGGTGTAGATAATAAACTGGTCAGTGATTACTGGACCCCTTCTGGATGGAAAGATGACCCGGAAATTCAATCTCTTCGGCCTTTGCTTCAATCTATTAGCCTAGCCAGAGGCAATGATACATGGGAATGGGTTAGTGGCAATGGTTTCTCATTCCGGGATGCCTGGGAGGGTGCACGTACCCCTGGTGCCCATTTCCCCTATTATAAATTGGTTTGGCACAGTTACCACATCCCCAAAATGGCTATCTCCCTGCTCCGGGATTTCAAGGGAAAGCTTCCCACTCGTGAGATCATTCATAGGTGGGGGGCTACCACTAGTCAATTTTGTGTCCTATGCAAAGATGATGCTAGAGAGAGTGTTGACCACCTATTCTTAGATTGTTCATACACTCGATATCTCCTATGCAGGAGACTCCTTAACCTTGGCATCACCTCTATGGCCCCATCTTCGCTAGAGGGGGTGGGAGATCTTTTCCTAGCCAAGTTCAATCAAAAAGATAATGTAAGCATTCTTGCCAAAACGGTCCTGTCCTCTTTGGTTTGGCATACATGGAAGCATCGTAACAGTAGGATTTTTGAAGGGCGGGGGATTGAGAAAACAGTGTTATTTGAGGCCATAGCAGCTGATGTTCTAATTGCTCTTCGAGACTTAGTTTGGGATGATCCTTCATCGTCTACTCTCTTTTCGAATTGGGGATTCTTTGAGTTATGCAATCCATGAGATATAAACTATTTGTATATTTTGTATATTTGTTTACCTTCCATAGGGTTAGCGAGACTAGGTTGTAGTTAGTAGTGGGTGACGGCGCTTGTGCCCTATCCCCCCTCTCTCTTCAATCCAACTAACTGATCTAATGGTTCTTTGTATTTTTTAGAGATTAATAAAGATCACATTTACTCGTCATTTTTTTTTGAAAAAAGATAGCGTGATATTTATTGAGATATGTACGTAAATACAAACAATCATATTATGGTTGAGTGGATACCCTAGAGGGAGGATATGACACAAGTGATGTCACTCCCCACAAAAGGATCCACCACCATACTAGAACATATATAATACACTGCGAAAAGGGAAGTAAGTAGAAAACATTGATCTCAACCATTATCTCTGATTCCCAGTTTGCAAAAGCTTCAGTCTCTTCCTCAATAGTAGGATCTTGGTCATGCAGGGCCACTCGAATATCAGCAGCAATCTCTTCAAATAGGATAGTTTTACATCTCTTATCATCATCAAAGATCCTTCTGTTCATTTCACGCCAGATATGCCAAACCATAGCCGCCAGACTGGTTCTAGACACCAAACTTAAACAGCTCTTCCCACCAAAGTGGCCAGAAAGTATTTCTCAACCTCTAAGAGGGAAGGAGGTATTTGCGCCCGGACCTTTAACTTCAGCAAAGTCCTGTGTAATATGTATTTAGAATAGTTGCAATCAAAAAATAAGTGGTCTATATTTCCCTCCTTCACATAAGACACAATTGGCCGGAGCATTATTAATTCATCTGACAATGTTGTCTTTGGTTAGCAATTTGCCCCTAAAATCTCTAAGGAGAGTAAGCGACATTTTTGGAATGTGATGGGAATACCAGATTAATTTGTGTAGGGGGAAAGGCCTACCCCTCTTACGTACTCCTTCCCAAGCTTGTTTGAAAGAGAAACACTCACCAGGCATCCATTTCCATCCATCAGCTCCCGGCCGTAGGGTTATGTACCCCAATCTGTTCTTCCATATCAGGGCAGATTGAGCTGGTTCGTACAGTTATCTATGGTATGGTGGAATTCTAGATTCAAGCTTATCGCATTCACATATCTGTTCTTCGTAATATCACTTCAGCATGTCAGAACTTTATTTGGGGGAATACTCATACTTGGGCCTGGAAGGATTTATGTACCCCTAAGGAGGAGGGTGGTGTCGGTCTTAGGCTTCTCTCAGATCTTAATGTGACTTCAGGAGTCAGTTTGACTTGGAAGCTTCTATCTTCTGGCAGTCATTGGGCTAAATTCTTGAGGAAGTCTTATAAAGCTACAAATGGTTTCTATCTTTCTAAGATTACACCGACGGATTCTGGCACTTGGAAATTCCTCATTCGTTGTCGCACCACTTCTTAGAAAGTCATTAAACGAATGGTTGGGGACGGAACCACTACTTCCTTCTGGCATGACAACTGGTTACCTTGTGGCCCTTTAGCTCAGCATCATGAAGTTCCTCCAGGTGCGGGTAATAAATCGGTAAGTGAGTATTGGACCGATTCAGGATGGATTCTAGATCCGGCCTTCGTCTTTCTGCTTCCATTTCTTTAGGCGGTTCAACTGGGTCAGGGGGAAGATTCCTGGGAGTGGGTAATGAGTTCATATGGCTTGCTTCGAGAAGCTTGGGAGGGAACTAGAACCAGGCAAGAGCCCTTTGTCTACTACAATGTTGTATAGTTTAGTGGGCATGTCCCCAAGATGGCAATCACCTTACTTAGAGCTTTTCATGGAAAGCTTCATACTAGGGATACGCTTCATAAGTGGGGGATGGTCTCGACTCAGTCTTGTGTTCTTTGCAAGGGTGCCTCGATTGAAAGCATTGGTCACTTATTCTTTAATTGCCCCTACACCCATTATCTTATTTACAGATTCTTGCTGAAATTTGGTATTTCTAGTGCTGCTCCTTCGTCTCTCCAGGGTGTGGGAGATCTCATTCTAGCCCGCTATGGTAAAAAAGATAGTGTGGGAATTTTGGCTAAAGCAGTGTTTGCTTCTATGGTCTGGCATATCTGGAAACAACGCAACATGAGGATTTTTGAGGATAAGAAGAAGGAGAATACTAATCTATTTTAAGACATTGCAGCGGATGTTTTTATTGCGCTCAGTGATATTGATCGAGATCACCCCTAAGCGGCTGCCATATTTTCCAATTGGGGATTTCTTGATTAGTGAAATAGCGTGTATAGACTTACTTTTTGTATCTCTAGTTCGGTCTGGTGGGATGTAGGATGTAGGGGGTGACGGTGCATGTGCCCTCTCCCTTCTTGCCAACTTCCTTACTGGATTTAACTAGAGATGAAGTTTTGTACACTCTTTTTAGATTAATATAGAAACACACTAACTCGTCATAATTTTTTTGAAAAGTTAGTTGAATCTTTATTGAAGGACGTGCAAAATTTTACAACACTATAGTATATAGGCATGAGGTTCCAATATAAAAAGGAGAGGGCACAAGTGCCGTCACTCTTTAATATTGATTCCCCACCCTACTACAATCTATACAATAAATGAATGGACTTGCAAAAATAAAGACACAAGTAAGATGTTAGCCCATATCTCTGAACACCCAATTTGCAAATGCTTCAGCCTCTTCTGCAGTAGCTGGATCTTGGTCTCTCATAGCCACTCTGATATCAGCCGCAATCTCCTTGAATAGGACAGTTTTCCCTCTACTTATATCTTTAAAGATTCTTCTATTCCGCTCCCGCCAAATATGCCATACCAAAGCTGATAGCGTTTTTTTGCTAATAAGCTCAAAGTCTTCTTTCCCCCAAAATGCAATAGGTAATATTCTCTGACCTCAGCAAGGGATGGTTCAATATGATTTTTGACATTCAACTTCAGCAAGTCCTTGTTTAGTATATATCTTGAGTAGGTACAATTAAAGAATAGATGGCCTATATCTTCTATGTTGTTGCCTCCACATAGAACCCAATTAATTGGAGTGTTTAAACCCCATCTACTAATAATATCTCTGGTAAGAAGCTTACCCTTGAAAGCTCTGACTAGGGTGCGCGACAATTTGGGGATATGACCCGGATACCAGATTAACCTCTGAAATCGGAAAGGATTACCATGAAGCCGAACCCCCTCCCAGGCTTCTTTAAAATGGAATTGTTCTCCATTTTCATTTGCTCTTAAAGTCTACATGCTGCTGTCAACATTCGACGCCCAAACCCACCGGTCTGATCCATGTGTAAGAGCAACCTGTGAGAGATGCGGAAGGCTTTGTGCAATTGCAGGGTCATCCGCCTAAGCTCCCCGATCCCAGTACTCATTAACTCTTTTCATTGAGGAAGCCTGGGGTACTGCAATAATATTTTAAGTGGACCACAGTCCAGCCAATAGTCATGCCAGAATAGGGTCGATCGCCCATCTTTCACAATTCTCCTGATGAGATTTTGGGATACACTTCTACAGTTCAGCATGTGCTTCCATGTTTGAGAATGTGTGACCATGCCCTTTGCCGCAAAGAACCCTCCCGCCTAAGCATATCTATCCCTCATTTTCTTCACCCATAGGCTATTAGATGTTAGAAATCTCCACATCAGCCTAATGCCAGAAGCTACATTGATGTCTTCCAATAAACGGATGCCCACCCCGCCTTCAGACTTGGGGGTACAGATATCCTCCCACGCCCAAGCATGAGAAGATCCCATAATGAACCGCCTGCAAAGAGATGAAATCGCCCGCACAATGGTAAAGGGCATATGGAAGGCTTGCATCCAAAATACGACCATCACATATATGACCGTTTTGAAAAGCTCAATCCGCCCAGAGATAGATAACATAGTAGACGAGCATCCCATCAGCCTCTTCTTGCATTTATCCACCAATCTACTGTACATTGGGGATTTGGGATACTTGGATGATAAAGGCAAGCCCATATATGTGGTAATAGTAGTGGAAATTTTGATACCCAAATAATCAGCTAAAGCAGTCTTGTTTTTAGTCCCCTTACTAAACAGAGAGGAACTCTTGTCCCAATTTACTTGAAGCCCTGTATAATCCTTAAAATCTTGTAGCAAGGTCTTGATGCTCATAAATGATTTTTTATTAGCTCTGCAGGACACTATCAGGTCATCAGCGAACAAAAGGTGGGATATGGATCCCGAACGTCTCATTGGCTTAAGAGCGCCTCTATTTAGGGCTTTAGAACCCAAGATGGAGATGGCTTCCATAACAATTACAAACAAATATGGAGAAAGAGGGTCACCTTGTCTTATTCCCTTGTTGCCGTCAAAATACCCCACTGGCGATCCTTTAACTATAACAGAAAATGTGGGTGTAGATATACATTCTCTGATCCACCTAATAAATGCATTAGGAAATCTCAACTGTCTCAGAAAGTAGAGTATAAACTCCCGATTAACGCTATCAAAAGCTTTCCGCAGATCCAGCTTTAGATAAGCCCTTCCCCCCATAGGGTTACTAAAGTCTCTGATCTGTTCGTGGGCTTTTAGGGTGCAATCTGACAACAATCTCCCTTTTAGGAATGCAGCTTGATTTGGAGAGATCAGCTCATGACTCACCACCTTGAGCCTATTGCAGATTATTTTGCTAATAATCTTATATAAAACATTACAGCAGTCGATAGGCCTATAGTCTCCAAGGCTCGTAGCATTACTATTCTTGGGGATGAGGGTTAGATGGGTGTGGTTTAGTTGCCTTAAAAGAGTGCCAGGTGTGAAAAATGACTTCACTGCAACCGATACATCCTCCCCTACAAGGTGCCGATAATGTTGAAAGAAATGACCATTAAATCCGTAAGGGCCCGGTGCCTTATCTAGACCAATATGGAAAACAACCCTCTTAATCTCCTCGTCAGATATTCTCCTGATCAGCCAGGCAGAAGCATCCTCTGTTAGGATGCGCTTCGGGGTAAGTGTTGAGAAAGTACACACATAGTGATTCTGATTAAATAAGCCCACATAATAATCAAAAGCCTCCTTCTTCAGATCATCATACGATCTATTCTGCCTTCCCAGAGCATCCACAAAATGGCTCAAATTGTTGTGACTTTCCCTTGATTTCATTGCATTATAAAAAATATTTGTATTGCGATCTCCCAAGGTCATCCAGTTTTGTCGACTTTTTTGGCGGAACATTTCTTCTTCAAGACTCATAGCATTAACCAAGTCCTTTAACACAGCTTGCTCAAGAGCTTGGATAGAAGCATTAGAATGAAATAGAGGGTTGTTACGAATAGATTCCAGTTTGGTGCGGTCAGCATCCACAAGCTTAGAGGCATTATAAGAAATGGACTAGCTACGAATTAGGAGCTTCAGCCTTTTCAGTTTTTGAGCCACACAAAACATCAGGGTGCCAGCAACATATCCAACCCAGCTTACCTCCACAATATCAGAGATCCCTGTGCATTTGGTCTAATAATTAAAAAACTTGAAGGGTTTTGGATCGGAATGTACCTGAGGATGGAGCCGGACAACCATTGGTGAATGGTCACTTGTGTGCGGATCCAAATACTCCATAAATGAATCAGGGAGCAGATTTAGCCATTCGGCACTAACAAAACCCCGACCCAGCCTAGCTGATATCCGGCCATCCCCTACTCGATTATTACACCAGCTTAGCTTGCTCCCAGTACTTTTGAGCTCCTGAAGCCGACATGTACTAATACAGTCATTGTAGTCTATCAGAAATTTTTCTTCCAGCTTACTACCCCCACACTGTCTTTAGAGGTTAGCACGCTATTAAAGTCACCTCCGACCATCCACGCCCCATTGTTCACCGATGCCGCATCATATCTCAGTCGATCCCATAATTACTTTCTTTCCCCCACTATGTTACAGGCAAAAAGTCCTGTAAATGCACAAGAGAAGCCGACTGTGTTGGTGCAAGACACTGTGACATGCTGATCCGAAGTAGAGATGAGAGTTGCATTCCAAACAGTAGGGTCAAAGCCCACCAAGATTCGACCTCTAGCAGCTGTGTCGAAGTTATTTATAGATACCCAAGATTTGGGCAACACAGATTTATTATTACCAAATGGAGACATTAACTTCGTCTCTAAAAGAATAATAGCCATATGCTTTATTGCAGTTACTCTATCTCGTAGATCCCTACGTCGAACTGGGTTATTCAACACCCTAGTATTCCAGAGGAAAACAGTCATTGATGAATAATTGGATGTTTGAGGATACTCCCCAGTAACCTGGAGCTCCGCCTAGTGCTGGACTCAGCTTGGCATTCAGACTTCTACTTAGCTTTCTTAAACTCCTCAGGTTGATTCATGATGCTTTGCTCTTCAGCCTCCCAGTCTTGAATGTCCATCGTAAGTTCCAGAGGCAGCCTGTCAAGTTCGTCATCCAGGGGATCATCAAGAAGTGAAGGCAGGGATTTATGAGACACTGAAATCCCTGTCGCATTTGCTCTCAAACTCTCCTCAACACCGACCTCAGTTCTATCATAGGGCACCGTTGGTGGATCTACCTGGGGGGAGGAGGACCTCGCCTTATCAACCTGCTCCAGGGAGCTTGTCACGACCCGCTTCACAAATACGGAAGACGAGGCGTGAAAAGTCCGCTCAGACTTGAAGCTGTGAGGCTACAGTGTGTAAAGCGTCTGGTGTAACCGAGTAAAGGTCCTTGCAATTACGAAACAGAACAATAATAATAATAAAAGAAGAGAGATAGATAATGTTATTCCAATCTCCAAATGTCCACAAATAATGTTCAAACATCGCAGAAAAGCCACCAGGCATAAAAGAGTCTAAAAAGGCCCCAAGCATGGCCAACATAAATAAACATACAGAAAAGGGAAAGGCGCTAAGCACCAAAAACCTAACAAGAACTAAGCAGAAAGCAACACAGAAAGAAGTCTCTACGACTGGTCGCCGGTGTCCTCGAACTCCACGTCAACTGTTGAGTATTGGTGTTTCATACCAATCTTATTTTGATGATGATCACAACATTATGTTGTTGCTAATGACTCTCATGTTTTAGTCTCTCAGTTTTATTTGAAGAATATCTTTCTTGGAGACTATTCACTTGGTGCAAGGATGGACATTAAGTGGAGAAGAGCCAAAGCTTGGACTCAAGGAGTGCCAAAGCTTGGAGATGATAGAGAGCAATCAAGGCATCAAATTGAAGACTTAGACTCTAAGGAAAGCATTGTAATCCTTCTAATTTACTTTATTGCTTTATCTCTCTTTTGAGTCTAGGATTAATGTAATGCCTTGTTAGATGGTTTACTCATTCATGCATATGCAACTAACCATCTTAGCGAGCCTTAGGATTATCATAGAATCCAACACAATAGGTTCACTCTGTCAAAAGACTCATTTGGATTCTCTGGCTTTTCATCACTCGCCTGCTGAAGGAAACACAGTCAACTGGGTGATTTCAAGTCGCCTGTAGATCCTTCTACAGTCGCTTGATATGCACAACTCAAGTCAACATTTCAATTGACTCAAACTTGAGCTTTACGTACAGCCGACTACTGGTCAGTTTACAGTCGCCTGTATATTTACAGTCTCCTGTAGATTGGTCATCAGTCGCCTGTATAGCGTAAGTGCATTCTCTGCATCTCTCTGTTGTTTCTCCATCTTATACAGCAGACGACTGATTACGGTTTTACTGTCGCCTGACTAATAGACAGTCGACTGTATTATTGAAATCAGTCGCATGTGTGCTTAACTGGAGAAAGAGTGCAGCTCTCTGTTTTATTCCATCCCCTGCAGCAGTCGCCTACTGAAGGATTAACAGGTGCATGTCCTATTTACAGTCGACTGTATCGACTTCTTTAGTAGACTGTCCTGGCTCAGATAATAGCCATTGGATATTTTCTAGCCGTTGATCAGTCTACTGTCTTTTGATCATCAGTCGACTGTTCCTGTCATTTTCGCCCAGCTTCTAGCCATTGCAGAATTGATTCTTTGGCTGTTTTCTTGGGTTTTGGGGTTTGATATAGGGTTCCTATATATATGAGTGTACTGCCATCTCTTACACTTCTTGATGCTATTGAATATCTCAAGAGATCTATAAGCAACTCACAAACTCCCTCAATTCCCTCTCAAGAGCTCTCATTCATCTTCATGCATTGAAGTCCAGCTCAAGGGAATTCATCCAAGTGCTCTCAAGCATATCTCAACACTTGGAGATCCTCTTCCATGCCTTGCATCCGTTCATGAGTAAGCATCTCAAGGCATAGGTAAGAGTATTTACCTTACTTGGTGTAATTTATGTCACTAATTCTCTGTGTGGGAATTTGAACTTTCTCTCTTTGTGGGAGGTTGTCTCTTTGTGGGACTTAAGATATTCTCTTTGTGGGAATAACTCTTTTTGTGGGAGTACCTCTCTTTGTGGGAGTTTAGTGTCCTAGTGTAGGGCTAACCCTAATTCTCTGAGTGGGAGTTAGTGATTCTCTGTATGGGAGTCTTGATCCTCGTGTAGGATTGGTTGGGTCCTTGTGTAGGGCATAAATCCTCTTTGTGGGGTATCTCCTTGTGAGATTTGTATTCACTTCTCTGTGTGGGAATATAGTGAATATTGGTGTGGCTGGATGTACCCAAGTTTGGGGAACTAGGGTAAAACTTTGTGTTTGCGTTTGGATTGATTGTGCCTTTTAATTCCTCTTGCATTTATAATTCCGCATTTGCAAGTTAAATTTTAATTGGACAATTTTATTGCCATTACACTATTCACCCCCCCTCTAGTGTGTGTTGTTAGTATTGCAAGGGTAAGACGATCCTTACAATTGGTATCAAAGCTAGGTTATCGCATAATGTAACGATGGCATTCAACGCTACATCCACGTGCCATGAAGAATGTCACTCAACCGTTCGACCCCCGGTCTTCAACGAAACCAACTACCCTAGTTGGAAGATCAGGATGATGGTCTACTTGAAGGGTCACGACCTTTGGGACATTATAGAGTCGCCTTTTGGGGAGCCTACTTCACCCGCGGCCTCGAGAACTAAAGCTGAGAAGGATTCGATCAGAGTAAATGCTAGGGCTATGTGTGTACTCCATTGTGCCCTCACTCCAGATGAGTTCGATCGCATCTCCATGTTCAAATCGGCCAACAGTATTTGGCATACTTTGGAGATTTCTCATGAATTACTTCTTCAGCATAGGGAGGAAGTTCAACCAACCAAGCCAGAGAAGGAAAAGGGGGTTGCACTTCAAGTTGAGAAGGAGTCATTCAAGTGGAAAAAGAAGTTCCATCAAGAAACTCCGAGTGATGAAGAAGATGATATTAGCGATGATGATTACATCGAGCTTGCCAAACAATTCAAGAATTTCATGGCATTCCTCAAGGACAAACAAGGTATATCTTCGTCAAAGTTTGCCTCCCAGTCTCACAAGCTTGTTTGTTTCAATTGTGGAGGAAAGGGTCATGTTGTTACCGAATGCCCTTCCAAACCCACCAAAGATACTTATAAGGGTAAACGGAAGAAATATTGGAAAGCCAAGTCCGAGTTCAAGAACCAAAAGAAGGGACTTATTGGCACATTTGATGATTCTGATGTGGACACATCAAATGATGAAGAAGAATGTTGCTTCATGGATAATGGGGAAGAGCTTTCGTCCTGCTCAAGTGAGGAGGAACGCGATGAGGAAGTCGAGGAGGAAAGCGATGAAGAAGCTGAGTAGGAAAAGCCATCCTATGAGGAGCTTGAATATCGCCTAAATATGGCCTCCAATTTGGCAAGTAAGTGCATCGATTCATATGATAAAATGAAAGCTAAACTTGATAATGCTATGAGTAGGGTGCATGATATAGAATCGTCTAGTGTAAATATTCATGATGAAATGCATGTTTGCGACACTAGTGAGAGAGACACACTTCTCTCTCAAGTTAAGGAATTGAGCCTTACAAATGAAAACCTTGTTGCTCAAAACCTTAGATTAGAGTCTCACATTCAACAACTTACGTTGAAATGTGAAGAGGAATCATGTAAGCTCATAAGCTTTGTGTATTCTAGGGATTCACTCCATGATTTGTTGGAAAAACAACATCCGTCAAATCATAGAGGAGGTTTGGGTTATATTCAAAATGTGGTACCCAAACCCACCTCGAATTCCTCTTATGGTGCAAATACAAGAAATATTGCTAAAACACCTAAGAAGAATTAGCATGCTTTCTTGTACAACAATGACATCAAAAAGAAGCATGTAGATCACGAGGTAATGAGGAAGAATGAAACATCTTCATTTTTTGCTAAAAAGCAAAATCCTCATTCTTTGCATGCCAAGAAATTTGTTTCTACACCTACGCATGCCACATCCACCCCTCTTGCACAGGCAAACCCCTTGCCTAGGAAATCCATGAGATTATGGATTCCCACTAAGGTTAGTGTGCAAGAGAGGGATAGCTACATCAACTCTCTAGTTAGGGATGTGATCACCTCATGTGATTATATTAGGAAATCAAACTCCTCTTGGGTTTGGTTGCCCAATGTTTATGTTCCTCACACTTTTGCATATTGCATGGGTATTGTGCTTGAATGTTTTTAGCATACCCATTGTTTGTGTGTGTTTCATGATTTTGAAAATATTTTCAAACTTATTTTTCATGAAAATGAGGACCTTGGGGTTTATTGACATGCATGCATTTTTGATCCATGTTTATGTCAATGGGGGAGTTAATATGTTACATGTTTAAAGTATTTTAAGACATATTTTAACTCTCATTTCGGAGGTTATTTGATATCATTATTCACATTTGGTTGTTTTTGATCTCAAACCAAACCTCTTGTTTATTGCCTACATACTTCAAGTTATATTTGTTTTGGCAATATTCTTTGTGTTTCTTTTAAGCTTGATTTTTCCATATCTTTTGCTTTGATACACGTTTGGCCCGTGGCTCCATTATTTGTATATTTGGTATTAGATCCTAGAAGTCAAAATTTGACCATTTCTATGATCTAGGGGGAGCATGGGATAGTGAGTTGATACCCACTAAATTTTTCAATTTGGTATCATACATATCTTTCTTTTCTTGCATATTGTCTCATCTTGGTTAAGATGACAAAGGGGGATATTTTTGATGTCCACCTTTTTGACGATGTCAAGGGGGAGAGATATATGCATTATGTAAATATATATGGGGAGGTATATTCATATGCATATGGGGAGAGATATATCTATGGGGAGAGATATATGGGATTAGATAAACCTTGCATGTTTGCATGATAATTGTCTTTTACAATTGGTTTACAATTGGTTTATGTAATCCATGCCTATTATATGTCACCATGATCTTATTTGGTAGAATGAGTCTTTACTATTGTGTAGCTCATTGTTTATTTGGTGCATATAAGTAGGGAGAGCTCATTAACATTGTGCTTTAATACTTTGTATTTTACATAATGTGTGTCATCATCAAAAAGGGGGAGATTGTTGAGTATTGGTATTTCATACCAATCTTATTTTGATGATGATCACAACATTATGTTGTTGCTAATGACTCTCATGTTTTAGTCTCTCAGTTTTATTTCAAGAATATCTTTCTTGGAGACTTATCACTTGGTGCAAGGATGGACATCAAGTGGAGAAGAGGCAAAGCTTGGACTCAAGGAGTGCCAAAGCTTGGAGATGATGGAGAGCAATCAAGGCATCAAGATTGAAGACTTAGACTCTAAGGAAAGCATTGTAATCCATGTAATTTACTTTATTGCTTTCTCTCTTTTTTGAGTCTGGGATTAATGTAATGCCCTGTTAGATGGTTTACTCATTCATGCATATGCATCTAACCATCTTAGTGAGCCTTAAGATTATCATAGAATCCAATACAATAGGTTCACTCTGTCCAAAGACTCATTTGGAGTCTCTGGCTTTCCATCAGTCTCCTGCTGAAGGAAACGCAGTCGACTGGGTGATTTCCAGTTGCCTGTAGATCCATCTACAGGTGCGTGATATGCACAGCTCAAGTCAACATTTCAATTGACTCAAACTTGAGCTTTACGCATAGTTGACTACTGGTCAGTTTACAGTCGCCTGTATATTTACAGTCGCATGTAGATTGGTTATCAGTCGCCTGTATAGCGTATGTGCATTCTCTGCATCTCTCTGTTGTTTCTCCATCTTATACAGCAGACGACTGATTACGGTTTTACAGTCGTCGAACTAATAGACAGTCGACTGTATTATTGAAATCATTCGCATGTGTGCTTAACAGGAGAAAGAGTGCAGCTCTCTGTTTTATTCCATCCTCTGCAGCAGTCGCCTGTTGAAGGATTAACAGGCGCCTGTCCTGTGTACAGTCGACTGTATCGACTTCTTCAGTCGACTGTCCTGGCTCAGATTATAGCCGTTGGATATTTTATAGCCGTTGATCAGTCGACTGTCTTTTGATCATCAGTCGAATGTTCCTGTCATTTTCGCCCAGTTTCTAGCCATTGCAGAATTGATTCTTTGGCAGTTTTCTTGGGTTTTGGGGTTTGATATATGGTTCCTAAATATATGAGTGTGCTGCCATCTCTTATACATCTTGATGCTATTGAATATCTCAAGAGATCTATAAGTAACTCATAAACTCCCTCAATTCCCTCTCAAGAGCTCTCATTCATCTTCATGCATTGAAGTCCAGCTCAAGTGAATTCATCCAAGTGCTCTCAAGCATATCTCAACACTTGGAGATCATCTTTCATGCCTTGCATCCATTCATGAGTAAGCATCTCATGGCATATGTAAGAGTATTTACTTTACTTGGTGTAATTTGTGTCTCTAATTCTCTATGTGGGAATTATAACTTTCTCTCTTTGTGGGAGGTTGTCTCTTTGTGGGACTTAGGATATTCTCTTTGTGGGAATAACTCTCTTTGTAGGAGTAACTCTCTTTGTGGGAGTTTAGTGTCCTAGTGTAGGGCTAACCCTAATTCTCTGAGTGGGAGTTAGTGATTCTCTGTGTGGGAGTCTTGATCCTCATGTTGGATTGGTTGGGTCCTTGTGTAGGGCATAAATCCTCTTTGTGGGGTATCTCCTTGTGAGATTTGTATTCACTTCTCTATGTAGGAATATAGTGCATATTGGTGTTGCTGGATGTACCCAAGTTTGGAGAACCAGGGTAAAACTTTGTGTTTGCATTTAGATTGATTGTGCCTTTTAATTCCTCTTGCATTTATAATTCCGCATTTGCAAGTTAAATTTTAATTGGACAATTTTATTGCCATTACACTATTCACCCCCCTCTTGTGTGTGTTGTTAATATTGCAAGGGTAAGGCGATCCTTACATCAACCGTTGACTTAGGCTCAGCGTTAGCGAACACCTTGTCCTCAGCAACGGGCTCTGGCTCAGCAACTAACATGCGACACCCAAAAGAGACGAGGGCGAATGTCAGCAAAGTCTACAAGAGACTTTGTGCAAGGAACTAAAAGAAAGGGAAAACAGCCTAGAGTTCTAAAATATGCGATGACATGGCAGTTTAAGGCATGGATGCAACAAGTAAGAAAGTGCAACAAGTATGATAAGGCAAGGGTAGAAAAGCTACTAAAACATTCACATAGGTTTACAAGACAAGTAAGCACGTCGTGCACAAAGTTTACGCCCTTTGGCTAGAGCGGCTGTACGGGCCAACTCCTACGCTCAAGTGAACGCTTAACCCTACCCCTCCACGTGTAATCGGGCATTGTCTTTCGACCAACACATGTAGCCCGCTTCTAGTTCACGAGCCAGGAAGTGTACTTGGCATATGATTGTGCCTGCAACGTAGGTGCCTAGCCTCAACAAGGAAGTACAAGTAGCGTGTGCTACAAACGCAAACATTCAAGCATGGAATGAGATATTAAGATGCATGACATGACAAGAG
>JAULAV010001730.1:0-21002 GCA_030789695.1 Scilla litardierei | reverse complement strand
TGGTTCGGGGAGATTAACTCGTGGACTACAGATTTCAATCTATTGCAGATAATTTTGCTTATTGCTTTTATACAAGACATTACAACAAGCGATGGGCCTATAATCACTCAAACTAGAAGCATGGGAATTCTTAGGCACCAAAGTAAGATTGGTGTGATTTAGAGGATGCATAAGTGAACCAGAACGGAAAAAAGAGTGTATTGCATCAGTAATGTCCGTACCTATCAAGCCCCAATTATGCTGTTAGAAAAACCCATTAAATCCATCTGGTCCAGGGGATTTATCCACCCCTATTTGGAAAATAGCAACCTTGATCTCCTCATTAGAAATACTTCTTTCCAACCAAGCCGAAGCAACATGAGTTAGAATACGTTTAGTGACAAGCTTGGGAAACACATTCCAGTAAGAGTTCTGATTGTACAAATCTTCATAAAATTTAGAGGCTTCACTTCGGAGATCTTCAGAAGAAGTATTTGGGGTACCATGAGCATCAACCAGGTGGCTCAAATTGTTATGGCAATGACGACTCTTAATCGCATTATAGAAAAATTTTGAGTTTTTATCCCCCAAACAAAGCCAATCCTGCCTGCTTTTTTGCCGTAGTATAGATTCCTCCACTCCTAGAAGCTTAGACAAGTTCAGTGATAAGTCAACTTCCTGATTTTGGAGTTCCAAATCATAGTTAATAGATGCCTGACTCCGGACATATGCAAGTTGAGACTTGCAAACCGATATATCATTATTAGCTGCTTGATTATGGGCCCATTTTCGTAGAGCAACTTTAAGATTTTTAAGCTTGACAAAAACTCGATGCATAGCAGAACCTTCAATAACTTGGCTCCAAACATGCTCCACCACCTCCTGATATCCCTCCCAAGTAGCCCAAGAATTAAAAAACTTAAATGGCTTAGGGTACGATTTTACCTTGGAATGCAGGTTGATGAGTAGTGGTGAGTGATCGCTAGTGTGAGGATCTAGATATTCCACAAAATCCTGAGGGAGGATAGAAAGTAATTGGTGGTTGCAAAGTACTCTATCGATTTTTGCAACAATACGACCTGCGCCCGATCTCCGATTACTCCAGCTCATTTACCGCCCAACGCACTTCAGGTCAATTAAGGAGGACTTATCAATGCAAGCATTAAATTCATCCAAAACAAGGGGGTCACACCGCCTACCACCAATCTTCTCCGCCGAATATCTAATGCAGTTAAAATCTCCACCTAAAAGCCAGGCCTGGCATCTGCCACAGAAGCATCAGATTCCAGTTGCCTCCAAAGAGAATTTCGCTCAGTCCTAGAGTTGGAACCATAGACGGACGAAAGAATAAAGACAAGGCCTCCTTCATTGCGGCATTTCATGGAAATATGTTGGTTCGAGGAGGAGAGAACTGATGCCTGCCAAACAGAAGCATCGAGGGCAACCAGAATTCTTCCACCTGGGCCCATATCAAAGTTGTTAAAAACGAGCCAAATTTTGGGGAGACAAGCTCTCCATTTGACACTCCTAACCTTAAGCTTAGTCTCCAATAGTATAACCACCGACGGTTTTATTGTAGCTAGTCTATCCCGCAGATCTCTACGCCTTACCGAGCTATTAAGCCCCAGTGTATTCCATATGAAAATACCCATTAAACAATAGATTGGTTTGGTTTGACCATAGCTCCTTCCTTCAGTCTAGAGCTTTTCCGAACGCCACTAACAGGAGCACCCAATGACGTGACCTTCTTTTTGCCAGGCAAACTTGCTTCAGCCATTAGTTTGTGCTCTTGGAACACAGTATCCCATTCTGGATTCCAAATGGTCATCCCTTCAGCCTCCTCAGGAGACACATCATCACCCGTCACTATTGTTTCATTGCCTCTTTTCCCATTCTCAACAGAAGCAAGGTTGGGGACCCATCCATCATTCCCGTTAGCACCTGGGATTTTAGCACAGGTTTTCCCCACGTTAGCAGGAACTCCATACACATCATCAAGCGACAAATTGTTCTCCGCCAGCACATGTGCAAGAGCAGCACCAACTGACCCCAGATAACGGACCGATTCAGCAGGCAAATGCGTAAAATCACTCTCATCCACAGTATGATCAGAGGCGGGTGATGCGGTATAGGCGTCTGCCGATGGTGACATTTCAGCAATGCCTCCCAATGTGGAAGCAGCGGGCACTTTAACTTCTAGATTTCCACTACTTGAATAAGGTTGCACTGTATTAACTCGAGCTGGCACTTCCACATCCTGCTGCTTTCCGTTTACTTCCGCTATCACAAATAATGTCGGTGGTTTGGAGAGCAATGTACTGTTAACAGCAGGAGAGTACTCAAGCGCATGCTCAGAATGGGCCACACCAACATCAACATCAGCATCTTGCCTCTCAAATACTAACCCAGGTAGAGTATTTTTGCTAGTCTCCTGTCGGATAACCCCATTATCTAGTGGCCCAATATTCAATACAGACCCAGAGGCAGTAGGTGCCAAGATTCCTCCACATTTCAACGACCCAGTTAAAGTGACCGGCCTCTCAAGCTGAGCCGCATCAGATTCACATGCCAAAGCCGTAGAGTTGGCTTTGTCCCCAGTGGTAACATTACCCACCGGAGGCAGTTGGATATCCACCTTTCGCTTGCTTACAAGATTCATTCCGTCCTTCATTTGGATTGAAGAGAGCTTAACTAAATCAGGACATTGATGGTCAGCGTGACCAAAACAGATACAATGGCTACACCGGGGAGGTTCACCTTCATATTTCACATCAACACTAATAATGTGCCCATCATCCATCTCGAGACCAACATTTTTAATCAAGGGTTGGCATCAACTTCCACAAGGCAGCGTGCATAAGTCAACCTCTCAAGCTTTGCTGTTGCTCTATCAAGACAGAATGGGGTTCCTACCACAGAAGCATCGATATTTAGGATATCGAGCGTCTACATATTAATTGGCAACACAAAGAATTGGTCCCAGACCGGGACAGATGCCAAGATGTCACGATCATGTCTCAAAGTAGTACTCCACCTCTGTAGGACGACTAGCCTTCCATCAAAAGGCCATGTTCCTCCATGGAGGATCTTTTCACAATCCGCGGCACTCTCGAAACGGAAATAGAAGTATCCATTCTCCCGACTGAATATTTGAACCCCCTTCTGTAAACGTCACAGCCGGTCTACCCAAGCACGGATCTGGCCATAGAATGGCACATCCCCAAGAACATAGCCTACCAATGAATTCTTCCACCGATCAGAGCCCCTCGCTACCAGATCGCCCGATACTCTCCCTACTCGACTGCCATCTGAATTAAGGTGAGGTGGAACATACTTCATCGTCAAGGATTCATCATATGAACGCCTATTAGCGCATACATCCGACCAAGACAGTTTGGCCCCAGATGTATTAATCGACACAGAGAATTTCGGTCTCACAGGCATTCGATCAGTAACCTGATGTGCAGCAACCGGCTCTCGCCTATGCCGCAGTCTTTAATCCTGGCGCTTGGAGCCTCTGGGGATAGCGCTTTTGACGGTAGAAACAGCTCCATTCCGAGTCGATAGATTAACAGCAGGTCCTCCCCCAGACGGTGGGATCTTACCCTTTAGCTTCCTTGAGACAGTCTGCCAACCACCCGCCTCCGACACACCCACCGCAGGGCCATTAGAAGAAGATGGTAGGCAACCTAGGTGAGGAAGAACACCAGATCCGAAAGTAACTGAGACACCCTCTTCCATAACATATATATTTTTTTCTTTTTTTTGAAGAGTAAGTGTTAGTCTTTATTTCAATCTGCACAAAACAATCCAAAGTGCTTAGTCCTAAGGGTAAGTTTTAATAGAGAAAGGATAGGGCACAAGCGCCGTCACTTCCTACTATCAAACCCTACTCCCTAAGAAACCCGCAAGATGGTAACACTGTACACATCACGTAACTATAACTACGTAACTACCTGAAAGCACAAGACATGAGAATCTAGCTACTGATCAACCCAGATCCCGGAATCCCCAATTCGCCAGTGCTTCCCTAGCTTCTTCATTGTCCAGGTCTGTGTCTTTTAGGGCAATCCTGACGTCTGCAGCGATGTCCTCAAAAAGTAGAATTTTGCTCCTGGTGGTGCTCTTAAAAACTCTCCTGTTCCTTTCATTCCAAACATGCCATACGACAGCTGCCGGAGCTGTCTTAGCTAATTTGCTTAGTGTATCCGGCCCCCCAAAGTGTCTCATATAGTATTCTCCAATTTCCGGGAGATTTGGGCCAATAACTGCCGTTACCCCAAGCTTTAACAAACACCTCCTTAAAATGTATTGTGAGAATTCACAGTCAAAAAAGAGGTGGTTAGTACATTCCTCTTGCTCCCCACTGCAAAGCACACAGCCTGTGCTTATATCCACTCCCCAGCTTTTAATTTTGCTCTTTGTCGGAAGCTTGTCATTGTACGCTCTCAGAAGGCACAAGGCCATTTTCGGAATGCAGCCTCCATACCAAACTAGATTGCGGAACTGGAAAGGGATACCCCGTGACCTCACTCCGTTCCAGGCTGATCGGAAACTGAAATTATCTCCCGCTTCCCACTTCCACGCGTCGCATCCTGGCTTCAGGCGGATTGCTGTGAGAAGCGGCAATATGGGGGTGATTGCCGAATTGGTTGACCAGGTGGCTCCATTCCAGTAGTCGCTGACTGTCTTCATATCTTCGCCTACGGGGGTAGTATATATGTTCTTCAGAGGTCCGCAGGGAAGCCCGTTGTCCTGCCAAAATAGGGTTGACGTTCCGTCGTTCACTTCCTTTTTGATAAGTTTTTGAGTGAAACGTCTGCAATGTAGGAGGAACTTCCAAGTTCCCGAGTGGGTGGCAACACCAGAGGATCCGAAAAAATTGTCCAAACCCCCATAGTTGTGGCCCATATATTCTGCCCAAAGTCCCTCCCTAGAAAGCATTCTCCACGTAAGTCTAACACCCGAGGCATTGTTCAAATCTGTAAGCAACCGAAGACCAACCCCGCCCTCCTCTTTGGGCTTGCAAACATCACTCCACGCCCAGATACGGGTAGTCCCCCATATGAAACTTCTGCAGGCCCTCGTAATAGAGCGTATGATAGTTAAGGGAACTCTGAACGCTTGCATCCAGAAGGATACAATACCATAGATGACCGTCCTTACAAGTTCAATCCTCCCTGCTATGGATAATGAAGATGAGGTCCATCCCATCAGCCTTCTTTTGCATTTATCAACCAACCTGGCATACATTGGGGACTTTGGGTATTTAGATGAGAGGGGGAAACCCAAGTAGGTCGTGATGGTCGTAACTGCTTTGATCCCCAACATTGCCGCAAGCTCAGCCGGTTGTTTAGTACCTTTACTAAATATCCCTGCACTCTTCTCCCAATTAACCTGCAGCCCCGTTAAATTTGTAAATTCTTCCAGCAAGTTTTGCAGCCCCCGGAGCGAGTGAGGATTTGCCCTGCAGAAGACTAGAAGGTCATCGGCAAAAAGTAAATGAGAAATAGAGCCAACTCGCCTCATAGGGTGGATGGACCTCTGAATGACGGATCTGCTCATCAGTAGGGAGAAAGCCTCCATAGTTATTACAAACAGATACGGGGAAAGGGGATCCCCTTGCCTCAGGCCTCTGTTCCCCTGGAAATCCCCAGTAGGGGAGCCATTAACCATAACGGAAAAGGTAGGTGTAGAAATGCACTTCCGGATCCAATTGATGAACTTGCATCCAAAGCCCAACCGATGTAGCATGTAGTAGATAAACTCCCTGTTCACACTGTCAAATGCCTTCCTCAGGTCCAGCTTTATACACCCCCTGGCTCCCATCGGATTACTGAAGTCCCTAATTTGCTCATGTGCCAGCAAAGAGCAATCTGCAAGAAGTCTATTCTTGAGAAAGGCGGACTGATTGGGGGATATAAGTTCATGAATTACCTCTTTGAGCCTGTTGCAGATAATCTTACTGATAATTTTATAGAGTACATTGCAACAGGCTATAGGCCTATAATCTCCTAACCCCGTGGCATTAGCTCCTTTAGGAACAAGGGTTAGGAAAGTGTGGTTTATACGCCCAAGTCTCTCACCATATTTGAAAAGATTGGGCCGCATTTATAACATCATGTTGAATCAGGTTCCAATTTCTTTGGAAGAAATAGCCATTGTTTCCATCAGGCCCCGGGGCCTTATCAGGCCCTATCTGAAATACTGCATTTTTTACCTCTTCTTTGGAGATCCCCCTTTCAAACCACCTAGCCGCCTCCACAGTAATGATACGCTTAGTAACAAGCTTTGGAAATATCTGCCAATAGTTGGATTGATTATATAAATCCTCGTAGAATAATGGGGCTTCATATTGCAGCTCTTCGAAGGTCCCAATCTTTCCCCCACTAGAATTTATTAGGTGTCCCAGATTGTTGCGACATTGCCTCACTTTCATATCCGTGTAAACGAACTTAGTGTTTCTGTCGCCAAGGCTGAGCCACTCTTGACGACTTTTTTGGCGATACATCTCCTCCTCCATCTCCAATAAGCTAGCCAAATTGCAGGATAAACGCTTTTCTTTTTGTTGGAGGACAATGTTCTGGTGAAGTAATGGGTCAGCTCTTACCTCCTCCAGTCTCTTGCGGCATGAGGATATATTGTGCACAGCCTCCTTTTCTTTGGCCCAAGAGCATAAAGCAGGCTTTAGGCGCCTAAGCTTTTGTGCCAAATGGTACAACGGGGTACCAGTAATTTGTCGATTCCAGTTTTCTTCCAAGACTTCATCGAACCCTGCCCATTTCGTCCAATGATTAAAGAATTTAAATGGCTTAGGTTGTGAAGATACCTGAGTGTGTAGATTGATCATCATCGGCGAATGATCGCTCGTATGGGGATCGAGATATTCAACAAAAGATTCCGTAAGCTTGGTAATCCATTCATTGTTGCAGAGAGCCCTGTCCAGCTGGGCTGCAATCCTCCCTCCGCCAATTCTTTTGTTGCACCAGGTTAGCCTGGGTCCTGCACTCTTCAGCCCTTGAAGTGAGCATGCATTGACACAATTTTGAAAATCCTCCACCATGCTCTCTTCTAGTTTACGCCCACCAATTTTATCTTTTGTGTATAGGACACAATTAAAGTCGCCACAAACTAACCAGGCTTCTCCAGTTATAGTTATAGCTTCCTGACGTAGATGCTGCCAAAGATCTCTCCTATCAGCACTAGTGTTCAGCGCGTACACAACGGTAAGCATTACAATGAGACCTCCAGCATTCGTGCACCTCAAAGTAATGTGTTACGATGAAGAGTAGAGCTTATCGGCGTGCCATACATTTGGATCTACACCCACCAAGTCCTACCACTGTGGTGCATTGGGTAGTTATCAATAAGATTCCAGTTATTGGGGATGCAACATTTATTTCTGGCATTTTTTGACTTCAACTTAGTCTCCAATAAGGCCACAATGGTCGGTTTCAGAACCCCAAGCCTTTCTTTAAGATTCCTGCGCCTCACAGAATTGTTGAGGCCCCTCGTGTTCCAGATGAACACAGTCATTAAGCAGGGTTGGGTTGATCTCGAGCCTGAACATTGTTCAGCCTCGAGATTTTGCATATATTCACCGCTTGCAAACGCTTTGAGGAAGCAATGGCCTTAGTTGCTCCCAGGTTGAGTGCCAGCTCCTCCTGCTCAATTTCAAACTCCGGGTTGATTACCGACAGTATTTCAGGTATAGTCTCTTCCTCAGCTTCCTCTAGTGATGGCCTTGCTGAATTATTAGTACCTACAGTAGGCGTTTTATCTGGGACCTGAGACGATGAGGCAACCTCATCACCAATCTGAGCTATTGCATCCAACTTGGTTCTTATAATGGGCTCGCCAACCTGGGACGATGAGGCATCATCCACACCAATCCGAGTTACTGCATCCATTTTCGTTCTTATAATGGGCTCACCAACCTGGGACGATGAGGTAACACGCACCTGCGGCATTGGGTCCCCAGCTTTGCTCTTGCAATTATCCCCCACCCGCTCTATTCCCAGGTCACCTTGTTTGCTTTTCTCTTTTTTCGTATGAGCTTCGATAGTATGAGCTGCTGCAACCAACTCCGAATAACCCTTTCTCACTGTTTCCCCACCTTCCACAATTACCTCCGTTTGTGGGTTGCATTCAGGGCTTTGCACCGAGCCATCTCCTTGGGCAGGGAGCTGTGCGGAAGAGCTATCCTCACCATTCAGAGGACCTGTACTTTGCACATGGTCTACTGTTTTATTATCTTCTATTTGGATTGAAGGAAGCTTTATGGCATCAGGGCATTTCGCCTGTGTATGCCCGAAGCAAACACAGTGGCCACAGCGTGGAGGCTCCCCCTCAAACTTTGTAACAATAGAGAGGGCCTCCCCATCATCTAGCTCAACATCCAGAGACTTTGGCAGCGGATTCTTTGCATCTACCTCCACTAAACACCTCACATAAGATAGTCTTTCCAAATTCGCAGTTGCACGGTCCAAGCATATGGGTGTGCCTAGAACAGAGACGACAATATTGAGGATATCACGAGTCCACATGTTAATCGGGAGGCCATGTAGCTGAACCCAAACCGGTACGGAAGAAAGCATATCACGGTCATGTTGTAGGGTAGGAGACCATCGTTGCAGAACTGTGACTCTGCCATCAACGAGCCACGGTCCCCCATATAATATTCTTTCACATTCCTCCTCGCAGTAAAATCGAAAATAAAAGAAACCATTGTCACGGCTATATATGTGTACCCCTTTCTTAGGCTTCCACAACCTGTCAACCCACGCACGTAACTGGCCGTAATAAGGTACATCACCCAGGACATACCCAACCAATGTGTTCCTCCACATTTCAGACCCTTTTGATATTAACACTCCTGGGACTCGAGCGATGAGGGAGCCATCATCCCTAATTTTTGGTGGAACAAATGACATCGTCATTGATTCATCATAGGTTCTCCGGTTTGCACAGACATCAGTAAAAGATAGTTTAGAAATTGAAGTGTTTATAGTTAGCTCAACCTTCGGTCTAATGGGCAATCTATCAAACACCTTCCTTGCTTGTGGAAATTTACTGCCTCCTTTCGCCTCATGAGCGCCAGCTTGCTTGTCGAGACCATTATTCACCCGATTATTATATTGCGGTCACCCAATCTTTGAAGTACCTTGCGTCTTGCTGTCACCTACTCGAAGATTATTTGCACGGTTTTGCTCCAGCTTGTTGTCACCTACTCGAGTTGGTCTTTTCATTGTGACGCGGATCCAGTCACCCGTAGATTTGGTCGCCTCCTTCACCAGACTCGAAAACACAACAGTGCTTCCCTCTTGAACCCCCAGATCGGTGCTTTGGCCATTTGCTCCAAACCCTAGGCCGCCAGGATCGCATGGAACGCCCCCTCCGTGAAATGCGGGACGAGCCATATATATATATATATATATATATATATATATATATATATATATATATATATATATATATATATATATATATATATATATATATATATATATATATATATCCATAACATATATATATATATCCTAGGTGAGGAAGACTAGCATATATATATATATGAAGGTAATAGAATTCTTTATTAATAATGTACAAGAAAAATACATTGATGGAAACTAAGAGGATCAGGAAAACAATAGGGAGAGATAGGGCACAAGCGCCGTCACTCTCCACTAAAGAAACCATCTCCCCTCCGTATTCCATAATTATCTTAATAAATACAAACAAACAAAAGAAATTTCCACTCAAACAACCAATCATTTAGCCATTATCCCTCAGACCCCAGTTTGCTAAAGCTTCTTTCGCCTCTATATCCTCCAAATCAGAGTCTTGGAGGGATATCCTGACATCCGCCTCTATGTCTGCAAATATTTGCACAGAAGTCTTCTTGGTCAGATCAAATAAACGCTTGTTTCTCTCCCGCCATATGTGCCACACAGAGGCACTTAATGCATTCCTAGCAAGTAGCCCCATTACATTTTTCCGCCCAAACTTGCTTAGGAACAGGTCGGCTACAGTTTTTAAGCTCGGATTGACCTGCGCCGTGTACCCCATCTTCAATAGCAATCTGCAGATTATATAACGGCTGAATTTACAATCGAAAAACAGGTGTGGGGTATCTTCAGCTGCCGCCCCATCACATAGTTCACACAGGCCGTTAACATTCAGCCCCCAGCGAATTAAAATATCTTTAGTAAGCAACTTCTGTAACGGCCGCTTTCCGACCGTTTGTAATTTCCTGCGTGCACATGCTTTATCGTGCACGTATTCTATTTTTGGCTATTTCTGAGCACCGGCTTATGCGATGCGATATGCCATTGCGACCGTTTCGGGGTGTTGGATTTTATTGTAATTATTGGGAACGTCTTTTCGCTGCTCGTTTTCTCGCGAAACGACTTTGAACGATAGGGGTGTTTTAGTCATTTGACTCAAAACGCCGTTTCCAATTTTACGTAAAATTTTGGTAGGCGTTACACATGATCAGGCTCCGTAGATCTGTGCGTCTCGTCTCCACGATCGTCCCGGTATTTTCGGATTATTTTTCTGACGTCCGGTTTGAGAGATATCGCACGATTAAATCTCGACCGTTGATTTCCCAATCAATTCAAAATACGAATTATTAGCCAAATCTGGCTAAATCTCTACTCAATCTGTCTTAACTTCTTTACTAAACTGTTTCACTAAATCCCCCTAGACTTACCCCAGAATGTAAACCCCTTTGACTCTCAATCTTTCCCCTTTCTTCTATTAATCCTATTGTTAGTTATCACTTTTAATATTTTAAAAACCCCAAAACCTATCTGTAACGACTGCTTTTTGTGTATATGGATTTATTATAATATAATATATGTTTTGGTGGATTTTCTCCTCTTGTGTGGTTTTCGTCTCCGTAGCTTTCATTTTCGATCGATTCGTCGTATTTTCTCGCTTCTTCCTTAGGATTGTCGATTTCGAAGTATGTCATTCGTGACGGACTTCATAACGGTCGTATCTAACTGTTAGATCAAGCCTAGGAGTCTTAGGAATCGATCCCGGGGCCCCGTGCTCCGTATCGGAACTTTTGGTGCTCATTAGCCGGTATAAGAAGGGGCACCGACCGACTAGATGACGATCCAGTCGGTCGGCAATCCTTCTTGGACAGACTAGTTGGCTTTCTAAATTATTCAGAAGTTACTGTTTATCGTTAGTCGGTCTAAGAACGTTGGTTGACCGACTAGGTTGCAAACTAGTCGGTCGGCAATGCTTCTTTAACCGACTAACACATCATCTAAATTTTAGTATCAGTACTGTTCATTCTTAGTCGGTCTAAGTTCATCTTTCGACCGACTAGTTGTTAAACTAGTCGGTTAAGTTTTGTACTCAGACCGACTAATTCTTGGTTCTACTGTACAGTCAAGTTACTGTTTGCTCTTAGTCGGTTTACGAACGTTCATCGACCGACTAGATGCTAAACTAGTCGGTCAGTATTTGTTCATGGACCGACTAACTCTAAAATCCTATTTTCGTTCAGAAGTTACTGTTTACACTTAGTCGGTCTGCGTTGGTCGACCGACCGACTAGTTGCCAAACTAGTCGGTCAGTGGTTGCTCTTTGACCGACTAACCTGTGTTAAACCCCTAATTTCTGGGCAGCCGCCAGCCCAACCTATTTAAACCCAACCCAAACGTTTTCATCTTCTCCAACACGACCCAAAACCCTAAAATCTTCCCCTCTAAGCCCCCATCTTCCTCCAAGCTCCAATCCTTTATTCCAAGCCCTAGAATCATCATCCAACCCATCCATTCACTCCATCTACCTCTCATCTTCCCCAAAATCTCACCAAAACCCATCAAAATCCACAAATCCCCTAAAACCCTAGTTTCCCCAAACTTCTCCAATCTTTTCCAGATCTGATCCTAGGGTTCCCCGGAGTGTTTCTTCCGCCTCCTCTCGGTAAGAAATCGATTCCCCGTTGTTTTCATAACCCATTTATATTTTTATGAGACCCTAATATAATTTCATGTTGTATGTTGATTGTTCCCCCAAAACAGCGATTTCCCCGTAGATTGGCATCCGTGTGACGAAGTGGTCGTCATCCCCGGTGCTAGGCAAGTGAAACTTGCCACTTAGGGTTTAGGCCATGTTTTAGGCCAATGGCTTGTTGTAGGCGTAAAAGAGGCTAGGCGACGAAATGATACTCGCCTAGGCGCAAATTGGGGAACTAGCTTGACAACGAAGCTAGTTCTGACATATATCATGTTGCACAATTACCATGTCATGTTTACTTTCCATTAACGGTACGCGAATTAATTGTCATGTCATTGCATTCTTTAAGTGTTGTTGTGATTGTGTAGCTTCGCTACAATATTTGTGTTCCTGGCTCGTGTTCCAGAAGCGAGCCCTGTAGTTGGAAACCCCAACCCTCGACATTGAATTGTGAACTAAGAAACAAGCTCCCGTGCGGGGCAACCCTGGCTCACTAGCTGGGCTCATGTGTAGGGACCCTGGCTTGTTTAGTGCGGGATGGGGTGAGGGTTAAGCGGCCAGGCAACTGGGGGTCTGTTTGATCAACAACTGCAGTTGTAAGGCGTAAACTCTTTGGGGTGGGGTAGTGTTTAGTGCCGATCGGTCTGAAATGTTGTACCATTCAGTGAAGGGCGTAAACATCTACAAAACAACGTGAAACGTGAAACGTGAAATGTGATTTGTGTTTAGTGCCGATCGGTCTGAATGTTGTACCATTCAGCGAAGGGCATAAAAACCTACAAAACAATGTGAATTGATTGAGAATGTTAGTAGCTTAGCTACTCTTGTCTTGTCCCGATAATTGATCCCTTATACAAATTGTCTTGCCATGTTTTAATTGTGCACTCATGTTATAACTGCCATGTCATGCATACCATAACTGCTAGGTTGCTAGTACCTTACTTTCAGTTTCCTTGCTCAAGTCTTTTAGACTTGCTGACATGTGCCCCTTTACTCTTTTGGGTGACACATGTTAGATCCTGAGCCTGAGTACCTTGTTGAGGATGAGGTGTTTGCTGACGCCGAGCCCGAGCTTGTGTTTGACGGGGAGTACGTGGACACTGGGGACCAGTCCTAGTGTCTTCGTTGTGTTTTACTTTTGTTAGACAATTGTTTTGTTATCGGTGCGTAGCACCCATACTTTGTTATGTCGTTGCTTTTGTTGGCCTTGTTCTGGGCCTTTAGACTCTTTTCTTTTAGCCTGGTGGCTTTTCTGGATGTTGAACTTATTTTCATGTTGGACAAATTATGAGATGTGAGATTTTATTTCAGTCTCTCCTTTTATTATCATTGTTGTTCCGTTGTGGTTACAGGGACCTGCTTATGTATTATTGACGCTTATCGGGTTTGGGGCTTCACAGCTCCACTCTTGTGCGGACCTTTTCACGTCTCGCCTCCATTTTAGGGAAGCGGGTCGTGACAGGTTTTGTTGGTGGCCCATGCAGGTCCTTCTGTAACTGCGATGTTTGGAATGACGATAATAATATTAGAATGTCCAATAAATTAAGTTCGACGTCCGATGTCATAAGCTATGAGTCTAATCTGATTTGTTTTCCGTGTCACTAGATGGCAGGAAGACGTTTCACCCGTGGTGGGGGTAGTGGCGCGACCCCTCATGATGAGGAGCCTGAGCAGGAACCCACCAGCGGTGAGATGATGTGGATGATGCTCCAGATGATGCAAGTGCAGCAGGGCGTGCTTCTGCAAGTCCAGAATGCTCCACTTGCTCGAGCTGCCCGAGCTCTTACGGATGTTCCTCGCTCTGAGCCGGGAGCGAAGCAATTCCGGGAGCTGGGTCCCGCGTATTTTGATGGTTCTGAGGGTCCTCTGGCTACCGATGAGTGGATTCGGAACATCGAGGACAATCTGAAGATGGCCAAGATCACCCCGGCTGGATGGGTTGATTTGGCGAAGAGGCAACTCAAGGATAATGCTCGGAATTGGTGGGATGCGGAAGAGAAGATGTTGGTGGAGCCGATAGCTTGGGCTACCTTCAAGGCCAGATTTGAGGGTGAGTTCTTCCCGAAGGCTGCCAGGGAGGAGATGCTGCAGTGTTTTTATCGATTTGAAGCAAGGGAGCTCGTCGGTGGACCAGTATCACCAAGAGTTCATGAGGCTGAGTCGGTTTGCACCAAAGATGGTGCAGGACGCTGAGGAGCGAGCTCAGAGGTTCCTGCAGGGGCTTGCTTCGGAGCTCCAGAGTTTTGTGACCTCTTCTGACCGGGAATCTTATCAGAAGGTTCTAGTCGCTGCCAAGAGGCAGGAGCTGCTCGTGAACCAGAGAAGAGGGTCTGTGGTTGGTGCTGGGAAGAGGCCTGTGGAACAGGCGAGAGCTGTGGTTAGACCTGGATTCAGGCCTAATCAGTCCGCTCAGTTTAAGAGGCCAGGAGGGCCTATTTTGAAGTTTTGCCATTTCTGCGGTAAGCCTGGCCACATTAAGGATCAGTGTCGAAAGTTTTTGGGCCAGTGTCTGGTTTGTGGTGATGCTTCCCATGTCGCGAAGGATTGTCGGCATGCGGGTCAGCTGCGGAGGGCTCCTGTTGCAGCACAGCCGTTGCAGCAGCGAGCGTCTGTTCCTGCTGGACTTGGAGCAGCTCTTGTTCCGCAGAGGCAGGCTTTTCAGCAGGCTGCTCCGCCGAGGAGGCAGGCTTTTCTGATGACCGCTGCGGAGAGCGAGGCTGTGGATGAGGTTATCGCAGGTGTGGTTTTGGTTTGCACATTTCCTGCACGAGTCCTCTTTGACTCTGGTGCATCGATGTGCATTATTTCTCGGAGCTTCGTGGAGAGGCATTCCTTGTCGACGTCCCCTCTACCCAAGAGTTGGAATATCGTTACAGGGAATGGTGTGGTCTCGGTGCATCGTGGTTGCAATTCTTGCCCGTTGGTGGTCTGTGGACATGAGCTTTTCGCTGATTTCATTGTCCACGACATCATCAACTATGATGCAGTTCTTGGGATGGACTGGCTTGCGAGCTTCTATGCTACGATTGACTGCAGGAGGAAGAAGGTGGTGTTCGAGATTCCTGGACATCCAGTATTTGAGTTCAGTCGTGGTAGCAGTTCGCTTGGTCCTGTCAGATTTCGGGCCAGGCCAGTGGATGTCGTGGCTATGCAGATGGAGCTGGAGTGGCCAGCTGTGGTGCGAGATTTTGGCGACGTCTTCCCCGAGGAGATGTCTGGTTTGCCGCCTGATCGAGCTTTGGAATTTTCTATTGATCTTATTCCAGGTGCGCAGCCGATTTCGAAGGCGCCGTATCGTATGGCACCAGCAGAATTGGAAGAGTTGCGGAAGCAGTTGGATGAGCTTTTGCAGAAGGGTTATATTAATCCTAGTGTGTCTCCGTGGGGAGCACCGGTGTTGCTGGTAAAGAAGAAGGATGGTTCGCGTCGCATGTGCATGGACTATCGGGAGTTGAATGCGGTGACCATTAAGAATAAATACCCGTTGCCTCGCATCGATGATATTTTTGATCAGCTTGGAGGTTCGAGGGTGTTTTCTAAATTGGATTTGAGGAGTGGTTACCATCAGTTGAAGGTGAAGAAGGGAGATGTTCCGAAGACGGCGTTCAGGACGAAGTATGGACACTATGAGTTTGTGGTTATGCCTTTCGGCGTAACTAACGCGCCCGCAGTTTTCATGAATCTGATGAACCTGATTTTCTACGACTTTTTGGATAAGTTTGTCGTTATCTTTATTGAAGACATTCTGATCTATTCGAAGTCGGAGGAAGAGCATGCCTCGCACTTAAGGACGGTGTTGGAGATTTTGAGGAAGCATCGTTTGTATGCTAATTTTTCGAAGTGCGAGTTTTGGCTTGATCGAGTTGCTTTTCTTGGGCATGTGGTGACTGGAGATGGTATTTCAGTGGATCCCGAGAAGATTAGGGCCATCAGGGAGTGGCCTGTTCCGTCGTCGGCGTCTGAGATTCGGAGTTTTCTTGGACTTGCTGGTTATTATCGGCGATTCATTAAGGACTTTTCCCGTATTGCTGAGCCGATGACCAGGTTGACGCGGAAGGATGTTGCTTTTGTTTGGTCGGGTGATTGTGAGAGTGTTTTTGGTATTCTGAAGGAGAGGTTGACGACTGCCCCTATTCTTGTTGTGCCTGATCGCAGCGGTGGATTTGAGATCTTTTGCGATGCTTCTGGCAAGGGTCTCGGTTGTGTGTTGCATCAGCACGGACATGTTGTGGCGTATGCGTCTCGTCAGCTTAAGGTTCATGAGAAGAATTACCCGACGCATGATTTGGAGTTGGCTGCCGTTGTGTTTGCTCTTAAGATTTGGAGGCACTTCCTGCTGAGTGAGAAAGTGAAGATTTTCACCGATCACAAAAGATTGAAGTATATTTTCACTCAGAAGGAGCTCAACATTCGACAGCTCGATGGTTGGAGCTTAAGGCGGATTATGATATTGATTTGCAGTTTCACCCTGGCAAGGTGAATGTGGTTCCGGATGCTTTGAGTAGGCTCCCAGCGGTGATGATTTTGACATCGCAGTGGAGATTGCAGCAAGATTTTTGCGAGTCTGGAGTTGAGATTGTTCTTCCTGGAGAGGCTTCGTCGTTGATGTACATGCAGGTACAGTCAACGATCGTGGATCGGATTAAGGCTGGCCAGGCTGAGGATCTGAAGCTGGTGAAGATTCGGGAGCAGGTGGAAGCCGGTCTGCGGACTGGCTTTTTGATTCATGAGGATGGCTCGCTGAGGTTCGGAGCCAGGTTGTGTGTGCCAGCTGGGGATATCAGAGAGGAGTTGATGGTGGAGGCACACAGTTCACCGTATTCTGTGCATCCTGGTGGCACCAAGATGTATCAGGATCTTCGCCTGAATTATTGGTGGCATGGTATGAAGAGGAGCGTGGCTCGGAGTGTAGCCAAGTGCTTGGTTTGCCAGCAAGTGAAGGCGGAGCATCAGCGTACGGCCGGGTTGCTACAACCGCTTCCGATTCCGGAGTGGAAATGGCAACACATCACTATGGATTTTGTGACTGGACTACCTCGGAGTCCGAAGCAGAATGACGCGATTTGGGTGATCGTAGATCGATTGACCAAATCTGCGCACTTTATTCCGTTCTGAGTGGGACAGTCCACTGAGGCGCTAGCGAGGAGATATATGGAGGTAAAATTCTTTTACTCTCCGTTTTTATTTCCTTTTCCTAGTTTGGATAGTGATGTAACGTGAATCGTGCAGGAGGTTGTGCGACTTCATGGAGTCCCCGTGAGTATCGTGTCTGACAGAGACACGAGGTTCACATCTCAGTTCTGGCAGAGTTTGCAGAAGAGCTTGGGTACGCATCTGAGTTTCAGCACGGCGTACCATCCACAGACGGATGGCCAGTCCGAGAGGACGATTCAGATTTTGGAAGACATGCTGAGGGCGTGCATGTTGGATTTCAAGGGTTCGTGGGAGGACCATCTACACTTGGTGGAGTTCTCTTACAACAACAGCTTCCAGGCGAGTATTGGCATGGCGCCTTTCGCCGCTCTTTATGGGAGGAAATGTCGATCGCCATTGAGTTGGGATGACGTTGGTGATCGGGAGTTGTTGGGACCTGAGATGATCGTGGAGGCCGTGGATATCGTCAGGAATATTCGGGAGAGGTTGAGAATTGCTCAGGACCGTTTTAAGCATTGGGCGGATGCTAAACGTCGTCCTTTGGAGTTTCAGCCGGGCGACCATGTGTTCTTGAAGATTTCCCCAAATCGTGGTGTGATTCGTTTCGGGAAGCGTGGGAAGTTGAGCCCGCGATACATTGGACCATTTGACATTTTGGAGAGGGTTGGCGAGGTAGCGTATCGCTTGGCCTGCCGCCATCTTTGGAAGGAGTTCACAATGTTTTCCATGTGTCGCAGCTTCGTCGATACATTAGCGATCCGTCTCATGCGGTGGATTTTTCGGAGATTACCGTTCGCCCCGATATGACGTATGACCAGCATCCAGTGCAGATTCTGGACAGGCGTCAGAAATCGCTTCGGAACAAGATTGTCAATCTTGTGAGGGTGATGTGGCGACACGGTTCACCTGGAGAGTTTACTTGGGAGAATGAGGATGAGATGCGAGAGCGTTTCCCACTTTTGTTTCCGGACTCGTGAGTATTTGGAAATTCCGAGGAAGGAATTTTTCTTAAGTTGGGGAGGATGTAACGACTGCTTTTTGTGTATCTGGATTTATTATAATATAATATATGTTTTGGTGGATTTTCTCCTCTTGTGTGGTTTTCGTCTCCGTAGCTTTCATTTTCGATCGATTCGTCGTATTTTCTCGCTTCTTCCTTAGGATTGTCGATTTCGAAGTATGTCATTCGTGACGGACTTCATAACGGTCGTATCTAACTGTTAGATCAAGCCTAGGAGTCTTAGGAATCGATCCCGGGGCCCCGCGCTCCGTATCGGAACTTTTGGTGCTCATTAGCCGGTATAAGAAGGGGCACCGACCGACTAGATGACGATCCAGTCGGTCGGCAATCCTTCTTGGACAGACTAGTTGGCTTTCTAAATTATTCAGAAGTTACTGTTTATCGTTAGTCGGTCTAAGAACGTTGGTTGACCGACTAGGTTGCAAACTAGTCGGTCGGCAATGCTTCTTTAACCGACTAACACATCATCTAAATTTTAGTATCAGTACTGTTCATTCTTAGTCGGTCTAAGTTCATCTTTCGACCGACTAGTTGCTAAACTAGTCGGTTAAGTTTTGTACTCAGACCGACTAATTCTTGGTTCTACTGTACAGTCAAGTTACTGTTTGCTCTTAGTCGGTTTACGAACGTTCATCGACCGACTAGATGCTAAACTAGTCGGTCAGTATTTGTTCATGGACCGACTAACTCTAAAATCCTATTTTCGTTCAGAAGTTACTGTTTACACTTAGTCGGTCTGCGTTGGTCGACCGACCGACTAGTTGCCAAACTAGTCGGTCAGTGGTTGCTCTTTGACCGACTAACCTGTGTTAAAACCCTAATTTCTGGGCAGCCGCCAGCCCAACCTATTTAAACCCAACCCAAACGTTTTCATCTTCTCCAACACGACCCAAAACCCTAAAATCTTCCCCTCTAAGCCCCCATCTTCCTCCAAGCTCCAATCCTTCATTCCAAGCCCTAGAATCATCATCCAAACCATCCATTCACTCCATCTACCTCTCATCTTCCCCAAAATCTCACCAAAACCCATCAAAATCCACAAATCCCCTAAAACCCTAGTTTCCCCAAACTTCTCCAATCTTTTCCAGATCTGATCCTAGGGTTCCCCAGAGTGTTTCTTCCGCCTCCTCTCGGTAAGAAATCGATTCCCCGTTGTTTTCATAACCCATTTATATTTTTATGAGACCCTAATATAATTTCATGTTGTATGTTGATTGTTCCCCCAAAACAGCGATTTCCCCGTAGATTGGCATCCGTGTGACGAAGTGGTCGTCATCCCCGGTGCTAGGCAAGTGAAACTTGCCACTTAGGGTTTAGGCCATGTTTTAGGCCAATGGCTTGTTGTAGGCGTAAAAGAGGCTAGGCGACGAAATGATACTCGCCTAGGCGCAAATTGGGAAACTAGCTTGACAACGAAGCAAGTTCTGACATATATCATGTTGCACAATTACCATGTCATGTTTACTTTCCATTAACGGTACGCGAATTAATTGTCATGTCATTGCATTCTTTAAGTGTTGTTGTGATTGTGTAGCTTCGCTACAATATTTGTGTTCCTGGCTCGTGTTCCAGAAGCGAGCCCTGTAGTTGGAAACCCCAACGCTCGACATTGAATTGTGAACTAAGAAACAAGCTCCCGTGCGGGGCAACCCTGGCTCACTAGCTGGGCTCATGTGCAGGGACCCTGGCTTGTTTAGTGCGGGATGGGGTGAGGGTTAAGCGGCCAGGCAACTGGGGGTCTGTTTGATCAACAACTGCAGTTGTATGGCGTAAACTCTTTGGGGTGGGGTAGTGTTTAGTGCCGATCGGTCTGAAATGTTGTACCATTCAGTGAAGGGCGTAAACATCTACAAAACAACGTGAAACGTGAAACGTGAAATGTGATTTGTGTTTAGTGCCGATCGGTCTGAATGTTGTACCATTCAGCGAAGGGCATAAACACCTACAAAACAATGTGAATTGATTGAGAATGTTAGTAGCTTAGCTACTCTTGTCTTGTCCCGATAATTGATCCCTTGTACAAATTGTCTTGCCATGTTTTAATTGTGCACTCATGTTATAACTGCCATGTCATGCATACCATAACTGCTAGGTTGCTAGTGCCTTACTTTCAGTTTCCTTGCTCAAGTCTTTTAGACTTGCTGACATGTGCCCCTTTACTCTTTTGGGTGACACATGTTAGATCCTGAGCATGAGTACCTTGTTGAGGACGAGGTGTTTACTGACGCCGAGCCCGAGCTTGTGTTTGACGGGGAGTACGTGGACACTGGGGACCAGTCCTAGTGTCTTCGTTGTGTTTTACTTTTGTTAGACAGTTGTTTTGTTATCGGTGCGTAGCACCCATACTTTGTTATGTCGTTGCTTTTGTTGGCCTTGTTCTGGGCCTTTAGACTCTTTTCTTTTAGCCTGGTGGCTTTTCTGGATGTTGAACTTATTTTCATGTTGGACAAATTATGAGATGTGAGATTTTATTTCAGTCTCTCCTTTTATTATCATTGTTGTTCCGTTGTGGTTACAGGGACCTGCTTATGTATTATTGACGCTTATCGGGTTTGGGGCTTCACAGCTCCACTCTCGTGCGGACCTTTTCACGTCTCGCCTCCATTTTAGGGAAGCGGGTCGTGACACTATCTAACCCTAAACCTAATCACGTTTCGACATAGGCTGAACTAGCAGCCGCCGCCCCCTTCAATTTTCCCCCTTCTCTCTCTCCGATCTCTCTCTACTCGTGGCTCCCCTCTCAGCCGCTGGCCCCCGCCTCCTCGGCCGCCCCTCAGCGCCGTCCTCCCCCTCTGATCCACGCGCCGACCCCGCCGTAGCAGATCCCGCAGCCTTCCCCCACCGCGATCTGCTCGCCCCCGCCGCGATTCGC
>JAULAV010001729.1:0-40853 GCA_030789695.1 Scilla litardierei | reverse complement strand
TTCAAGTGACTTTGTAGGTTCCTATATTTTCTTTGTGAGATGACCTTACAGGTTTATTGTCAATTTGTAATCTCAAGTGGATAATAGTTATCATATGTCGTATTGCCAAAGGTTTATCTGTCTAAACCTATTCATCACACATATACCATCTTTGTTACATTCCAGGCAAGTTCTGTGTTGGAGTCTAGCAATAGAGTCCAATACACTGTGCATATTGCCAAATTTTTAGTTTATAGGAATAGAATTGTTGCACTTGTGTTAACTTCTCTTCAAAATAAATGTATAGACATCTTTAGTTTATTGGAATTTGATGTACAGAATTTGATGAAACCCAAAATTTGATGAATTTGAACATTGCAACTTGCAGTTCAAAATAAACCACAGTGAAACTTAATTGTGTTGATATTTTGGAGGAGAACGTCAAGGTCTTAAACTCGAAAACCTCTATATCTTATCAAAGAATATATTGAAAAGTACATGACACATGCTACATCCTAAACAAAGTAGGAAGGAACAGAATATCAGACTATTACATAACTAATTTGCAATTGGAGTCAAAAAATTGTTTAGTCTCTATTTCCTTCACTACTACAAAAAGGACCTTTAATAGCACACCTTTAATAGCGCTTGCCAATTATAAGCGCTGTTAATTAGAGGCACATATAATAGACAGCGCTTCTTTTTGCAAGCGCTGTTAAAGGTCGGAGAATAGACAGCGCTTCTTTCTACAAGCGCTGTTAAAGGTCGGATAATAGACAGCGCTTCTTTCTGCAAGCGCTGTGTATTAGAGGCACAGATAATACACAGCGCTTGTAGAAAGAAGCGCTATTAAAGGCCCCCCTTTAACAGCGCTTGTCTGTGCAAGCGCTGTTAAAGGGGGCCTTTAACAGCGCTTTCATAAACAAGCGCTGTCAAAGGCCACCCTTTAACGGCGCTTGTATCTGCAAGCGCTGTTAAAGGGGGGCCTTTAACAGCGCTTGTTTGAAACAAGCGCTGTGAAAGATATATACATTTACGCTCAGCTCAGCGGTTCGCAATTTCGCGATACCCGCGCGCGTAACCCTCTCGTATAACCCTCGTCTCATGGCCTAAATTAATTTCCCTCTCGTATAACCCTAAAGTAATTTCCCAACCCTCGTCTCAGGCCTCCTCCTCCTCCCAACCCTCGTCTCAGGCCTCCTCCTCCTCCTCCCGGCCATCTTCGACCTCCACCTCCTCACAGGCGTAGTGTAGAGTATCTGAATCTTGTGAATCGAGCGATTCGGGGAGAAGCGGGAATCGACCGCTGCTCAGCGGCGTCTCCGACCGCTGCTCGAAAGGGGAGAAGCGGGAATTTAGGATACCGGCATCGAGGGCCGTTTTAGATTCCAACCCTTAATTTCTCATCGTCGAGGCTGATCCTAACCATCGTCGACGAGGCTGATCCTAAACCCTAACCCGATTCCAGAAGCACGCGCAAACCCCAACCATCAGGTAATCACAATATCCCTCTTATTATCATCCATATGTTATTGCGAACAATGTTGGGTTAACTTGTCCAGGAAATGGTAGAGATGAGGAGATAAGAGGAGAGAATGAGAGTTATGCATTTCTTGGCCTAGATTTTGTTTTTTCATATGATCGACTTATGCATTTCTTCATTTTCTTACCTTGACATGCATTCAGAAAATAACAACCAACCAATGTTACCAAATACAAAGTTATGTTGCGCTATTGTTAGAACATTTCGATGATGTAGGATTTCAAATTTGCTGTCAAAAATATACCAATCAATTACATGTATTTCCTTTGCTGTCAGCAAATTTGTTGTTCATTGATTGTTGGATTGCTTGGATAAATGATGTTGTCAGGTTCTAGCTTTTATTGAAATATTTATCTTGTAGATGAGCCTGACATGAAAAGAATCAGGTCCTGAGTTTTCAAAGCTACATGTAACTCTACTTCTTTCTAAGTGTCAAGTTAATATTTGAGTGATTTAATTCTTTTTCTATGTTGTTTTGTTTGCTGATTGGTAAAATAAACTGAATTTCTTGACTAAACCAAAGCAATAGATTTTCTTTGTATTCGATTACGTCTAAGTTTGGCTTAATTGCATATTTTAGCCTAATTCCTTTAATATTTAATCTAGCCTAATTGCATATTTTAGTTTAACTTAATTAACTGTTGATTAAATTTGCTTAATTAACTATTTCGGCCTAAATTGATTAAACATTAACCCAGCCTTAATTGTGTATAGTCATGTGCTTTTTGGTTTGGTATTCAAATGACAAGGGCAGACAAATACTATGGTATTTTCCCATAATTTTGTTTATATATGTATTGATATTCTACCTTTTCCCTTCTGATTGAAAACCATGTTGTACTGATACTTGGAGTAGGATTCTTTACCAGTTCTCACGAGAAAGTAGGATTTAGCGATTCCTAATACATGCTGTCCAAATCATATTCAAGATTTTCACTATGTTCTAACTGCAGTCATTTTATTTTTTGAACCAGGGTGGCAACTATATTCATGCACGCGGCCTGTCAGTTTATCATGTATTTCGGCATGTCACGGTAATGTCCATTCTTCATGGTCCGCCCGCCGTTATAGTTAATGTCTTTATTTAAATCAGTTGAGCATGTTTATTTGCATCCGGTTGCAGGAGCAGGCTGGCAAAGCATTGCAGTACTTCTTGAGCGTGGATGCAGATATAGCACTTTCTCTTCTTTTGGTACTCTCCCTCTTCAGCTGTTCTTTAAATTTTCTCCTTTTTGTAGACGCAGTCTTTATGTACGAAAGGAAATATTGCTGTTTTGTTTGACCAGTTTCTTAGACATGAGTAAGTTTATGTGTTGGCTCCTCAACACTACGAAATGGAGTAAGAAGGGGTACATGTAGCCTACCCCAGAAGTTTGGGAATAAGGGCTTTGTATTTAGATTATCTTTTGCCATAGTATCGAGTGATATGATTTTGAACCCTATAGCTGCATTATGATTGGATGAGGTTTTTAAGCTTAGTAGATGTTTCTTATAGTGTGTAGGATCATATGTTGATTTTTGGGTCATTTTTGACTTATGTATAGTGATCGTCATGGTGATGTCCTGGGCTTATACGTGGAGAGGGGATTGAACTGATGCACTGCTTATTGCTTTTGTTTTTGCCACCTTAATTTTAGGTTGACAATATTTGGGTAGATAATGAAATGAATTTTTCTAAGGCATGTAAATATGTAGATTTAGGATACTTTGTTAGTTTGATGTCCTCTTGCCTTGGATGGGCCCTGGCACAACTATATCCCTCAGCAAACCTCATGTTATATATCAAGAAGGTAATTTTCTTTAAAACAAGGTAGCATCTGTTAATAATTAGTTGAATTAATTTCCTGAGTTGATGTATTAAGTGAAAGATTTGATGGGAATGTTCATTTCACAAAAGCACAAATGTATCCTCATTAATTTTTGCCCAAATTTTAGTGATTGCTAGCGCACAAAAGCACATATGTATGTGTTTTAGGGAAATCAAAGCACTGGTGTTAACTTTGATGGTGTTCCAAACATAAATCATACCCAAACTGTTGTCAGGAAAGACATTATCACGTGGTTAAAATGGCTTCAGAGAGGTATTAGATTCCAAGACTTCCGCTTTGATTTTGCAAAGAGTAATCATCTTCTAAAAGGTCATAAGACTTATTAGCTTTGATTAATCACTCTGCTAATGTTTATTGTCAGCTTTCACCATTTGTTTTTCTGGGACAAGGTTAGATATATATGCAACAAAGTTTGTGAAAGAATATATTGAGGAGTCAAATCCAGTATTTGATGTGGGAGAATATTGGGATAGCTGCAGCTACAACACCCCTGATTATCATTTGGATTACAACCAAGGTACAAAACATGGTATTATGTGAACTTAGTTTGTGTAACATTCTAATTTAACTGATCGAAGTTAAAAAAGAAGCTAAAGCATCAATATTATCTAAGGGATCCATTTTGAGATTATGTTTTCTTTAATTGTTAACAACCCCATGTTAATTTGTTGATATGGAAGTAAACAAGGAAATGGCCAGTCCTTTCTTAGAAATGAATGTTACTATAAATCATGTGATAGACAAAAGGCCTTCCATTTCATGATCAAGTGCATAACTAATTAGGCGCATGCTTGGCTTTCGAGTTAAGTTTTTTTAAACTGTAGGTTTCTAGAGTTTAGTTAGCCTACATTGCGCTAAGAAAAATCCTATTAGAATATATATTTTAAGATGCAACACTCAAAGGGAAAATATGTGCCTCCATTTTGGATCCAAATAGTACTCAAAATGGTTGGAACTACACTTTACAAGAGTGAAGTTAATGGTCTGCAAATTATAATTTGCAAACATCTACCTATAACTTAGAAATAACTATAGTTTAAAAAACTTCAACGCTAAACATAGCCTTGAGGGGTGATGTAGAAAATACGAAAAATTAGATGTCCCTGATACGTCTCAACATGTGTCTGATATATAGTTTTGAGCACTTACCACAACACCATGAAGGCAAATTAATTCAAAGTATTTGTAGTCAACTTTCCCGACATATAGTGTGCAAACCAGACATGTTGTTTGATATTTTGCCTGGCATATTCCTGCTATGGTACTTTGTACATGAACTATCATAATGTTGTGATTTTTCAAGTATTTGTTCATTTATTCTTAATGTTAAAGAGCTAAAATTTTAAGGTACTTTATTGTTAGTTTGGTTACACAACATAAATATGCCTGTTAATGGCTCTACATTTGGGTTTTACAATTTTATCAGACAAATCACAATTAGGATACAATACTTACAATAAACTTTTCAATGGTTATATACATAAATACATATCCTTCGTTCCATTGTGGTGCCCGATATCTTCTTAAAGTTTTTCTGATATGTTGTCTAATTTTGCTATCGATATGACATCCCATTAGGTGCAATGAATCCACAATTTAGAACCTTTCTAAATATGGGAGCAATGATACTCGACCCTTTTTGCAGTGAACGGTAAGAATATTACATATTACTTTTATAAATCACATGGTGATGTCCTGGGCTTATACGTGGAGAGGGGATTGAACTGATGCACTGCTTATTGCTTTTGTTTTTGCCACCTTAATTTTAGGTTGACAATATTTGGGTAGATAATGAAATGAATTTTTCTAAGGCATGTAAATATGTAGATTTAGGAT
The DNA here is from genome assembly GCA_030789695.1 of Scilla litardierei. Classification (NCBI taxonomy): domain Eukaryota; kingdom Viridiplantae; phylum Streptophyta; class Magnoliopsida; order Asparagales; family Asparagaceae; genus Scilla; species Scilla litardierei. The sequence goes on along the minus strand of JAULAV010001729.1, from coordinate 35,666 downwards.
ACTTTGTTAGTTTGATGTCCTCTTGCCTTGGATGGGCCCTGGCACAACTATATCCCTCAGCAAACCTCATGTTATATATCAAGAAGGTAATTTTCTTTAAAACAAGGTAGCATCTGTTCATGTGAGAAAATTTAGACAGTGAATGGTTAGATGGCTAGGATCATTGCTAGTGCATGGTTATATATGCCTGTAAAAACATTATTATCCTTGGTAGTGCATGGGTAAACATTGGTTTCCTGATTATGGTGTGCTTCTACCTTCTCTGTAGTTATCTTGATTTGTTGACTGCCTTCCTACTGTCCTTTATAGCTTAAAAGGTCATCTTTTGTTCACTAAATTGTACATGTTTTGTTGAAAGGATTGAGCTATGATGTTTTTAAATATTAAACTGAGAAACTCCCTTCTAGGGTCTAAGATTGCTTATTTGTTGTCAGTTTTGGCTTATATCGAAGTAGTGTATGTAGAGTTTTTTGGGTTTGTAAGGGTTAGATTTAGTAGTGTATGCATTGTGGGCCCTCTCTGTTAGGTCCAACCAGGTCTCGCCGGCGCCAGCCCCAGTACAAGTCTTATTTACAAGTATGGTTTTAAAAAAGCAATTTAAAAAATTAGCCTTTTAATTTATAACTAATTTTAAATTACAAAATTATTTTTGTTTTAATTTGGGTCAAAAAGATTAAAAAATCATCTAACACTGACCGCCACATCTTTTTGATGGATTCACTTGTGTATCTTGTACCTGCAAATTATTCTTGGTAAACTCATTAGCCAAAATTCATGGAAAATTAACTAAAATTTGACAACCATTGTTTGCAATTACACCAAAAACATATTTCGAACTCAAGCTGCAACTGGACCTCAAACTTCCACCATTAAAAGATCGACTCGGGGAAGTCCAGCCATACACCTGGTATCCTTAGAATGCTCTACATAAATATTGATTAAACGAATAATTATAAGAAAAATGGAAATAAATCATCCCTCGAAGGAGGGAAAACATGGTGTGTATAACAAACTATATTTTGTAGACGGAAGCGACAATATCAACACAAAACGTGCGTTATATATATATATATCTAAAAGCATGCTAGTCTACACTATTTCGATTTGGTATGTTTAGCATGTATTCATTTATTAACATACTCATATATATATCTAAAAACACAAGATCTTTATTCATGTAAAACATAATGTAAATATGAAATCGCTTTGCCTCTTTTTGACAAAAGAAAATGGTTTATAGATTATTTTACTATTAGGTGCTTATATATACATAACTAAAAACAACTTCGTGTTACTTGCAGGAGTAAATACTTTTGTGATTGGTCTTCTCTGTGGCCTACTTTGATATAACGGTGCCATTGCCATCTGCTTGTTTTATCTCCAGGTTAGCCTTCTACTTTCATTCAGACCTTCACCTATCAAATAACAAAATAACTAATGTTAATAATTTTTTTGTTAGATTGATAAATATGGATCGAAAATGGATGTCTGCAAATCGTTTATCGAAAGAATACGAGGATGGAGTGAAAGAGTTCATTAGATTTGCAGTTGATCATGCAGAAAATCCAAGGAAAATCATATGCCCCTGTTTAAAGTGTTGCTATGCAAGGGGAGTTAGCGAGGATGAGTTGAAAGATCATTTAGTGTGCAATGGAATTGATCGAAGTTATACATGTTGGACAAGACATGGTGAGACAAGAGAAGAGTGCAGTGAATTTGGAAGTACAGAGAGGTATGCTACAAGTGATACAAACACAAATACATATGATGACGATCGCCTAGAAGAGATGGCAAATATGGTTGAAGAGGATCTCCGGGATTGTCCTGAAATGTTTACGAGGTTGGTAAGTGATGCGGAGAAGCCATTGTACAGTGGTTGTACTAAGTTCAACCGATTATCGGCGGTATTAAAATTGTATAACTTGAAAGCGAGCAATGGATGGTCTGATAAGAGCTTCACAGAGTTACTCATAATTCTAAAGGATATGTTGCCAGAAGATAATGTGCTTCCTAGTCGAACATATGAGGCTAAGCGAATGTTATGCTCTATAGGCATGAGCTATGAGAGGATTCATGCTTGTCCTAACGATTGCATCTTATTTCGTAATGAATATGCATCGTTAAACATGTGTCCTAAATGTAATGCCTCACGATATAAAAGAAAAGAATCAACTCCAGTGAAGGTGGCATGGTATTTTCCCATAATACCGAGATTTAGGCGCATGTATCGCAGTCCAGAAGATGCAAAACACTTGACGTGGCATTCAAATGAACGGATTAAAGATGGCATGTTCCGTCACCCGGCAGATTCTCCTCAATGGACAAAATTTGATCACGATTATCCTGAATTTGGGGAAGAAGCAAGAAACCTACGAATTGCATTGTCTACCGACGGAATGAACCCACATGGTATTCAAAGTAGTTCCCACAGCACATGGCCAGTGATTTTGATGATTTATAATCTACCTCCATGGTTATGCATGAAGCGCAAGTACATGATGTTGTCTATGTTAATTTCTGGGCCTAAACAACCAGGAAATGATATAGACATATACTTGTCTCCGTTAATTGAAGATTTGAAACAAATGTGGGACACAGGTGTAGAGGTGTACGATGGGTACAAGAAAGAGAATTTCAACTTGAGGGCTATGTTATTTGGCACAATTAATGATTTTCCAGCATATGGTAATCTGTCAGGATATAGTATCAAAGGAAAGTGTGCATGCCCTTTATGTGAAGAGAGTACGTATTGGATGCGGTTGGAACATTGTAAGAAGAATTTCTTCCTCGGACATCGTAGATTTTTACCCGTGAGGCATCGTTACCGGTGGTTGAGGAAAGCATTCAATGGGAATACAGAGGAATGTAGAGCTCCTGTGCCATTGACCGGTGATAAGCTGTTTGAAAAGGTAAAGAATTTAAGTAGTAATTTTGGTAAGCCATTTGCAGTAGAACTTGTCACCAGCGGGTGGAAGAAAAACTCTATTTTCTTTGAATTACCATATTGGAAGTCATTATATGTAAGACATTTCCTTGATGTGATGCATATTGAAAAGAATGTTTTTGAAAGTGTTATCGGGACGTTGCTTAATGTTCCAGGAAAGAGTAAAGATGGGATAAATGCGAGGTTGGACATGGTAAGTATGGGAATGAGGATAGAATTGGGACCGGTAAAGAAGGGAAAGAGTACATATCTACCTCCTGCAGCTCATACTCTATCTAGGAAAGAAAAAAAAGTTTTTTGTAAGTTTCTCGATGGAGTTAAAGTTCCAGAGGGATACTCGTCAAACATTAGAAGCCTCGTATCTATGAAAGATCTCAAGTTAAAAGGTCTAAAATCTCATGATTGTCATGTTTTGATGGAGCACTTACTACCAGTGGGTATACGTTCCATTTTGCCAAAAAAGGTGAGGGTGACCATCACAAAACTATGTTTCTTCTTCAGGGCAATTTGCAGTAAAGTTATTGATCCTGGAAAGTTACCGGCATTGCAAAAAGAAATTGTTGTCACATTGTGTGAGCTTGAGATGTATTTACCACCATCCTTCTTTGACATAATGGTTCATCTGACTGTTCACCTGGTTAGAGAGACACAATTGTGTGGACCAGCCTATATGAGATGGATGTACCCGATCGAGCGCTATATGAAGATATTAAAAGGGTATGTGAAAAACCGTAGTCGACCAGAAGGTTGTATGGTTGAACGTTACATAGTTGAAGAAGCTGTTGAATTTTGTACAGAGTACCTCAGCAATGTTGATTCCATAGGGCTTCCAAGGTCTCGTCACACAGGAAGAATATCAGGGGAAGGGATTAAGGGAGGTGATGTAGTGCTCATATCAAGGACAGAGTGGGAGCAAGCACATTTATATGTTCTGCACAATGATGTTGAAGTTGAGCCGTATGCTGAAAGACACAAGGAACTACTTCGAAATTCAAACCCAAATAGGAATGAGAATTGGGTAACAAGAGAACACAATCGGTCTTTTATAACATGGCTGAAAGAACAAGTCTTTGGAGAGTTGGCTATAAATAGAGCTTCAGTTTCAGATAGATTGAGATGGTTAGCAAATGGTCCAAGTGTACACGTTTTTTCTCACAATGGTTACCTTATTAACGGGTACACATTCTACACTAAAGACCATGATGATCAAAGTACAATGCAAAATAGTGGAGTGACTCTTGTAGCTGAAGCTATGCACATCTCTAGTGCAAAAGACAGAAATCCCATATATGCAAATATGTCATACTTTGGTGTTATTGAACGCATATGGGAGTTGGATTATAGTATGTTTCGATTGGCTGTGTTTGGTTGTAAGTGGGCAGACAATAATAATGGGGTTCAAATTGATGAGTTAGGGTTCATGCGGGTGGATCTCAATAGGGAGGGGTATAAGGATGAGCCTTTTATTTTAGCTTCGCAAGCTCAACAAGTATTCTATGTCACAGATCCCACTGATGTGAAGTGGTCCATTGTGTTGTTGAATAACAAATTAAATGACTGTCGTAGCCAAGCACATGAAGATATCAATACTGAGGATGATCCTTTCTTAGGGACATCACAATCACTTGATATTGATCCTACTGTAGATGATGGTTTCTATATGAGAGATGATCATGATGAGGGGATTTGGGTCAATCCGTCATTTCATGACATGAAGGGACAAACAAGTATTAATCCAACAAGGAAAAGGAAAAGATTAACCTAATTAAGTTCATACGACTTTTTCTGGTGAGTGATATTGTATATTGATCTTAATTCATTTTTCTTGCATCTTTTCTTGTGAACTAACAATTTAATGTTGTTTTACTTTGTTGTAGATAAATGTCTTCTAGTGAGGACAACTGTGTTCCCCTTGATGGTGATGCTCCTAATATTGAGGAAAATGTTATTAAACGTGGAGTGACCGCTATGGAGGGAGTTATTCGTGCACGCAGCAAAGGGATATCATTTAAGGTATTCTACTTACAAGTTTTTATTATTTAATCATATTAATTTTCATCAACATATATTCATTTTCTTATTCTATCATTGTTATTAGGTTGGATGGAATGATAGGGGTCAACCAATTGATCCTAACAGTGCTATATTTGTGAGTTATATTGGGGCAATTACCCGACAGATGGTGCCAATAACATGTGATAACTGGAAATCGTCGGCTTTAAAAGTAGTGAAAGAAAACATCTGGAAGGATATACAGGTAATATACATACTCTCATATGTTTTTATTCTTATACAAACATACTAACACAATTGAGCACACTTTTGTAGACATCTTTCATTGTTGATGATAGTCATCGGAGATATATTCTTAAAGAAGCAGGCAAACTTTGTAGAAATTTCAGAACCTACTTAACAAAGAATTATGTTTATGATGAAAGTGGTAGTGTTATTGAGCATCCTCCACATGAGTATCCTTTCATATCTGAAGATCAATGGAGAGCATTTGTTGCTAAACGTCAGTGCGATGAATTTAAGGTAATGTTACTCATTTTGAGGAATCTGACTAAACATATTACTTTGTATTAATATAGTTGCTTTGTGCCTAAATAGATGCGAAGCACTCAAAATCGAAAAAGAGCATTAAATCATATGTACCCATATAGAAAGGGCCGTATGGGTTACGCACGCCTTGAGCAAAAGATGGTAAGTATGCAAAAGATATAACGTTCAAGATGTTAGAAATGATTTTCAATCAATTTATTAATTATCTTAATTGTCTTAATGTACAGTTAAAGGAGTCAGAATCAAATGACACATCCATAGCCCGTCATGATTTATGGAAGGGTGCTCGTGTAAATAAGTTAGGAGTGGTTGATAATGAAAATGTTCAGCAAGTGTGTGAGAAAATTGTAAGTATGATATCATTTTACTCTAGTTCTTTTATTATTTTCTTATTTTATCACTAATGATGTACATGTTACCTTTCAAATTTATGTGCCAGGAGACCATTTCACAAACTACATCACAGGATCAGTTACAGGACTCGCAGGATATTCTTTCTCGAGTCTTAAATGTCCCAGAGTATCCTGGACGGGTTAGAGGTTATGGATTCGGGCCGTCAGTAAAAGATTGTTTCCCAAGTGAAAAGCGCAGAAGAAATAATGATAACGCGGACTTGAGAGAAACAGTGGCATTGCTCTTAGAGAAGATGAAAGTATTTGAGAGTATGGGTCACACCAAAGAATTAGCTACAATCAGCAAAAGTGGTAGTTGCACGCTTCTTTCCTGTAATATTCCTGAAGTAAGTGTTTTTCTATTAAATTATTGCATTTACAAATAATTAATTCAAGATATTTTTAGCAAAATACATTCCTGTATGATTAACAACATTAATTGATGTTTTCTTTATGAAATTTTTGTTTTAGGACATCTCATCATGCAATTTCTATTTATCATCCCCAACACATCGCATAGTTGGGAAGGGAAAGGTATTCAATCGTCCTGATGATAGAAAACTACACAATATATCATTACCCATGACTCATATGAAAGTTATGGTTGAACATGTGATAGAGTCAGATGCACCACTACCAATACCTATAGAGGATGCAGGAGTCATGGTAGTAGGTGATGCGATTGGTACTTTTGTTGCATGGCCAACCAACCTTATTGATTTGGTCTCAACGGTAAGACTTCTTATAGTATACATTAGATTCTTATATTGTTGTTTCATTATTTTCTAACCAAATGATTCACTTAAATGATTTCCCATACAGATGCCCGCAAAATCTAACGTCAAAGAGTCGGTTAAAACAAAGGAGTCAGGTACTCCTAAAAAGAAACAAGAAAAAGTAAAGGCAAAACATGATCAGGAGCCCTCCCATGCTGGTCGTGCAACTAGTAAAAAGAAACACGAAAAAGTAGAGTCAAAACATCAGGAGTCCTCTCCTGCAGTTGCTGCAAATAATCTCTCCATGTATTGCAATTTTATTCAGATATATGCTACACAAAAGCTTCAAGGTGGTGCGCTGTTACAAATAGACATGGAGAGAGACATTTTTGGTATATCATATATGGAGTTAATTAGTCATCAAATTGTCAATGAACTTCTTCAACACGAGTGGTTGGATTGTCCGGTAATCTGTGTATATATCAGGTACTTTAAGTAAACAATTTTTAGAATTTCATTTCAATTAAACGTTGATATTATTGATAACTTATTTTTAATCTTCATTCAAGGTACTTGTATTATGAGTTGGTTGTCATCAGACAAAACACAAGGAGATTCTCATTCTTATGCCCACATAACACATCTTCTTTTGTTGATGAGCCAACAAAGTATATAACCGATGCACTTATTGAAAATAACGAGACAGGGAAGTTATTCTTGGCACCATATAATACAGGGTAAATAACTTTTTAATATATTTTATTTAATTTAATGAATTCCTAAGAATGTAGTCACTTAGAATTTGCTAACTACTTTTGTAGGGGTCATTGGGTGTTGTTAGTCATCAATGCCACATCAGAGATAATATATTATTTGGATTCCTTGCATTATGATCCAAAATATAATCGAACCATGAAGGATACATTCGACAAGTAAGTTAATTGTGTTTTATGTCAATATGTAAATATGATATATGTTGAATATAACGAGTTGACTAAATTTATTTTATTTTGTTAGAGCTTTGTGCATTTATCGTGCTTCTAAGGGAACCAGGGGCCCGAAATCTAGATCAAACAAACCCACGTGGATCCGTATAAATGTATGTACAACGGTCTCTTCTAATTTCATATGTTGCTCAAATCTAGATCAACCAAGGATAACTCACCATTCATATAATTTTTCATTTTTTGAATTGTATAGTGCCCCCTTCAGACAAATACAATTGATTGTGGTTATTATGTTATGCGATTCATGAAAGAAATCCTTTCACAAAATGAAAACATCATCCCAGATACGGTATGTAGTTTTAGTTTTAATTTATATTTTTCGCATTTTTTAGTTATATTTGCTAATATTTGATTATAACATATATTTGCTATTTGCTATGATATTCTATTTTGTAGTACTTCCCTGACTACCAATGTGCTACTTACTCTCCTGATCAACTAGCTGAAGTCAAGGAAGATTGGTGTCGTTATGTGGTCCAGAAATATGTCACTTTAGTATAGATGTGCACCCTAAAGGTCGGTATTCAGTGAAACTTTGTTTTTTAACCCTTTGATAAAGTTGTGATATTTGGTCAATTTGCATTAATAATGCTTGCTTTTTGTAGCATTATAAAGTTGTGATTGCAATTTTTTAACATAAAAGTTACTCACAATCTCATATATTGCACCATATTATAAGTAATATCATAACAGGATCAATTGTGGTAAGACCCATTATGTTGGTTTGGGCATATGCACCGAAAGTTAAAAAAGTGGTATGAGTATTCATTAGCTGGACACCATATTATCAGTACTTCATGTTTTGAAACATTAGGATTTGGATGTAATAAAGGTTTTTATATGTGCCGCTCGTTAAGGAAGTGCGGCGGGATCTGAGATTGCGATTGTTCACATGAACCCATTGCAGAAGACAACTTAGGAACCTCCCTTTGTTCACATGAACCCATTGCAGAAGACAAGGTGACAAGAGCAACTAGGTACTAGTTTCCACATGTCCACATTTTGTGGCTAAACATTTCTTAATGACGCTTGATGAAGATTACTGTACGGCTTATTCCAAAAATTACAACTAATCTATGCTGAAAGTCCTATTCACACATAGATTATGGTTTCCTTAGCAACATAGTAAGCGGAGTCACCAAGTAATCGGCCAACAACCCAACTTCATATGAACCGGCAGCTGCATAAGCAATCTCAATCCCCTTGGATGTGTCTGAATTCTTTAGCTAGAAAATTTTGATTTTGTCAATGCCAGCATCAATCTTTGGAAATATCTATATTCAGGATATTGAACATCCAAGACATAGGTCAAGATACGACACATATATAGTCTATGCATAGATTTGGCAGTCAGTGAAGAACTCTCTCAATCGCCAAGCTCTCTGACGTGCCTCTCATGGCGGTCAAGGACGGGGCAAGCTATCGCATCTCTGTGACTCCGGCAATAATCTTAGCCAGGGGAATTAGAATCTTGTCAATTCATATGCTCATTGAAAATAGATTGTACATGTTTGTTATTATGAATAACCCCAACGTAATAGAAAACAAAAATGTTGACAGCAACAAAAGATGAGGGAGGATAATGACAATACATAGAAAAAACGTCATTTATGTGGTTTGGCACAATACATGTGGTTCTTGATTAACGTTCTACAAGCCTTGCTACGGTTTCTTAAAAAAAATTAAGATAGTGATGTGTGATTTGACTAGGGGCTTTGTTGGTGGGTTAATGGTAAGAAGATAACAATTTTAGTTAAACGGATAATGATTGTAGGTTCAATTATGTGTGTACTCTGCTGTATTTCGATAATATGCATAATACACTGATTTGGGTTAATCTGCAAGCTATGGAAGATACCTCATAAGGCTGAAAACAAACAGGTCAGCATACTTGTTGGTACACGACTGCATATTTTCTAACTCGATTTGTTTCTCTTATTAGGGACACCCATTTTTCATGCTGCTTGGGCTCATTTTCTTAGGGGGCCAAGGTAAGATATTGCTTACAGGAAAAATATATTAGATTGTATATGGCATGAAAGACAAACTTGGCTCTTCTGAAAAGGAAAAAGCTTATTATTGCTAGTGTTGCAGCAATCATGGCTTATAAGACAGTTCCGGGGACTAGGAAGACTCGGAAATTTGTTCACCTATTGTTCCATCTGTTGGCTCTTGGCTTAGGGGGTTTGGGGCTCTACGCTGCATTCAAATTCCACAAGGACGTGGGGCTCGCCGATATGTACACCATGCACTCTTGGTTTGGGATGGGCGCTATCGCCCTCTACGCTTTACAGGTGAAGTACATAGTCCCAGTATACTAAGAACATCACACTATATATTTCTTTGTTAGGATATTCTCCTTAAGGTACAATATTACATATGCACATCAATCAGTAACTTGCCAAATTGATAGCATAATATGTTCTCATATGCTGTATCCTAACATGATCCTATGCAATGGTATATGCTTGGTTACAGTGGTTGATTCGTATATGTTTGTTTTCTCCTATTACTAATGATTAATAACCAGAAAACAGAATGCATGATACTTCTTGTGGGAGTTTTGAGATCATATTAATTCATTGTAAATACCATCATGGGAGATTATGTTTATAAAATACCTACAGTCCAACGGTTATATGAGAGTGTGCATTGGGGTCATGGATATTGAGTTAAGAAAAAAAAATATATGAAAGAAGCGATACCGTATCAAATATATGAGAGTGTGCATTGGGAGGTCTCGCCTTTCAGCTGCGGCTTCCAAGTCTGCTTCAGTATCTGCCTAAACTCATGATACAAGTTGAATTGCTTTTTCACCGCGGTGTTTTTGTCACTTTTGAACAATGGTTCTGCTTTTTAGTCATTGTATTTTCTTTTTCGTCCAAACTGAATTTCTTGTGCTCTGCTTAAAACATTGCAATGCAGTTGTAACTTCTTCGGAGGTCAAAAGGTACGAGAGATAGATGAGGGGAGAATGATTTGGATATAAGACCAGCAATTCGCATTCCGGTGCACTAAACCCAATTGTTAGATAAGAAAAAAAATATGCAAAATGATTTTGTATTCAGTGCCTACTGATTTCTTTTGAATGCGTTTGTTGAGCACGGCGCGCTTGGCGTTCTGTATTTTTTGACGTGTTCATAATTTTGTATTCGGTGGCTTGGGCTTGCATTTAGCGTGTACTGTTGTTTCATTGAAATGTTATCTGTGGGGGCACGGGGAGCACCGGGGCTTTCCTTTTCCATGGAAAAAGCACGCTACAGCCAGAAGTCATCCAAAGCTGTAATTACACTGCATTCTCCCCTTTTCCTTTTGTTTGCAAAGCATGCACTGAAAACATTTGCGGGTAAGCACCAAAAAAAATGATTTATCCTTTTTGCAACCAAAGGAGATGGTTATATTATACCTTAACTAGTCTCCATGCAGACTTGTACTGCTTTGTTCGTGGGAAAATAGCATGATCATAGAATCAAGTCTTATAACTTGTGGTTAATATCTGTTTAACTAATTTTCAGGTTCTGGATACGCGAGGACGCTTGCTGACCGCCTTGGGATATGGCTTGTGGCCATCATTGGTTCTGCTTGCTGAAGTTGTCCAGACCTTAATCCTTGCCGATTTTTGTTATTATTATGTGAAGAGGTTGGATTTCTGGCTCTAGTTTCCCGAGAATTCATATAGTTTCAAGTAACTAAATTTTCTCTTGTAACAGTGTTTTTGGTGGGCAACTGGTGCTACGTCTTCCGTCGGGAGTTGTCGGAGTACCTAATTTAAATTCGCAAGAGAACGGTATGCAAAATTGCTAATCTATCTATTGACGAATGTACCTAATTTAAATCAAAATATGACTCAAGAGAATGAGCCAACTTTAAGTGAAACAAGCTTTTATGAAAATGTTGGTGGCATGCCTTGGCCAGTTTCTAGAATTAATTAGTGCTTGTTCCGTGACTAGAATTAGGTGGTAATTATTTTTTATTTTTTTTGCTTTTTTTTTCCTTGGTTGCAGGTTTAGGAGAACGATATGGGAAACAAATCGGAAAGAAGATGCACTAGTCATTGCTTTGCTGCTGTTGCTGCTTCAAGAGTCCTACATAATTATAGCCATAAGCTAGTAGTTAATGCAGCTTTGTTTCTTCAAGCTTATACCGATAACATGCTCTCTTGAAGCTTATAATGCATGTACGTACGTTGGGAGCATGCTCTGTGTTATGTAACTGATGAATTATATGCTTAATTATTTCCTCCTACTTAATATATTATCTTGTCACATCTCTCTATTGTTCGCATGCAACGTAATGTCCATTGAAAGATAGCACATGGAAGGAACGTGTGTTGGAAATTTGAATGACGGGAACGTCTCTGATGGCCGATGGAAAACAATAGAGTTTGAATGAAACGTTGGCGCAATACAGGGTCTTATCATCAACAGTGGTCGAGATTGAAAGGAAACACCATAAGCTCGTGCTTTCTACGGGCCGACCCTTGCTCCAAAGAAGCGCTGTTAAAGGCCCCCCTTTAACAGCGCTTGCACTAACAAGCGCTGTTAAAGGCCCCCCTTTAACAGCGCTTGCACAAACAAGCGCTGTTAAAGGCCCCCCCTTTAACAGCGCTTGCACAAACAAGCGCTGTTAAAGGGGGGCCTTTAACAGCGCTTGCACTAAAGAAGCGCTGTTAAAGGCCCCCCTTTAACAGCGCTTGTTTGTGCAAGCGCTGTTAAAGGGGGGGCCTTTAACAGCGCTTGTTTGTGCAAGCGCTGTTAAAGGCCCCCCTTTAACAGCGCTTGCACAAACAAGCGCTGTTAAAGGCCCCCCTTTAACAGCGCTTGCACAAACAAGCGCTGTTAAAGGCCCCCTTTAACAGCGCTTTTAAAGCGCTATTAAAACCAGCCCCCCTATAGCAGCGGGGAGATAGACAGCGCTTGTAAAGCGCTATTAAAGGCCTTATTTAAGCGCTGTTAAAGGTCCATTTTGTAGTAGTGCTTTTTGTCCAATGTTTAGCAATGTTTAGCATGGTTTGACTAATTGTAAGTTTCAAATATAGTGTAAAGGTAATTAGAATTATGTGATTAACGGTTAAAATTAAATAATAAAAGCTGCAGCTTCACAGTTAAAATTTAGTTCCAAAGTTTAATTCTATTTACACTGTGATCCAATCAAGTTAAAATTTAGTTCCAAACCAAATTAACTCCTTCTGTTTAAATTCAACAAAAAGTGTAAGAGGGGTAGACTGAGTTCAATCTATTACTGCTCATATAATAACAAATTGAAACCCATATTGTAAAGCAACGTGTTGTAGGGTAGATGGTGCACATAAATTAACTCCTTCTGTTTATAAAGAAAAGCAAGTTAAAATTCACAGTGTATTTAGAATTACGTGAATCACATAATATAATGTAAAGCTGTAGCAATTCCTCAAAATATTCACATAAATCATCAAAAAAATCATAAACCCAAATTCGAGGATACTGAGGAAGGATCTCTCACCATGGAATCAACCCATCCAACTCTGCATGGAAGATCAACAAAGATCCTGGGATGTTTTTTCTGAAAGAATGAATGAAGATCCTGAGACACGAAAAAAAGAAAATCCCCCAAAATTGAAATGTTGTAAGCCTAAATTTGATAGAAACATACCACCTTCGAGATTCATAGATGTTTTAAGCCTAAAATATCTTGCAATTTATGTTTATTATATCTAATCAGTAACAAAATCAACTAACAATGAGATCTAAGATTAATAAGTATTTTTTGAGAAGAGTATAGCATCTTTAGCAGTTTAAAAAGGTTTTATCAAGACTTTGGCAATGCACATATTTTGCTAGTCTTAAAAAGAGTTCCTTTCGCAGAGGTCTATTTTCCTTTTTCCTTTTCCTTTTTAAGAAGTTTGTTGCATAGTTACTTTTAACCACAAAACTAAGTAAAAATGATCAACAATTTCAAGTATTTAAACATGGTTGTATTTAATTATCATGTACGTAAGAAAGTATTATATCATGTAAAGGATTTTCATGTAACATGATAGGAAAACTATGATCAAATTAATTGGAAAACTTTTGTGTGATTATAATAAGAAGAATTGAGTATAATTCTCAATGATGGGGAAGCATAAACTTGGAATGATCAAATTAAACTTGAGTTTATGACATTCTTCATTCATACTCCGTTGAATCAATTCAATGAACTTGTCATATGCCATCTTAATTGCTATGAACTGTGCTATGAAAAGATTCTACGAAAAAGTGCTTCTGTACTGGTTCAACTTCTCCTTGTCCTCAAATGCCATGTTTAGCCAAGATCAGGTTTTTAGAACATCCAGATGAAGAAAAACAGAAAAATCAAATAGCATACATGCTCTTCCCCCCAGATGAAGGCCGAATCTTCAAACCTCAATCCAAACCAAATCAAAAATCAAATTTTGAAGATTACCCAACACACAAAATCATGTTTTTAGAACAACCAGATGAAGAAAAATAGAAAATCAACAAACCTGATCTTCCCCCCACATCAAGGCCGAATCTTCAAATCTCAACCATACAAAACCAAAAATCAAATTTTGCAGATTACCCAACACACAAAATCGTGCCTTCTCTTCCCCCAGATCAAGGCCGACACATCCAGATGTTCCCAAACCTGATCGTCCCCCGGATGAAGTAGCATGCCTTCTCTTCCCCCAGATCAAGGCTAACCAATCCAGATCAATGAGGGTTAAGGGAAGGGTTGATTTGCGTTGTGGGAAGCACTGCCAACTGAGGGTGTGAGGGTTTGAGGGATGAAGATGAATTGGCTGTGAACTGAGGGCTTTCCCCCCAACTTTTTGAGACGAAGGATTTTTCCCCAATATTTTGAGTTTCCCCCCATTTTACCGTGCGTTTTGGAAAGCGTGCGTTGAAAAGAGTGTGGCTGTGGGGCCATTTCACATACGTGGATACGTGGAAAGAGTGTGGTGTGAGGCCATTTGATGACTGGGACAAACAAACTTATGACTGGACTTATGACTGGGACAAAATTCAAAAAGGGTCCTCTTTTATAGAATAGATATATATATATATATATATATATATATATATGTATGTATGTATGTATGTATATATGTACTAGCGAATACCCGTGCCCAAGGGCACGGTTCATTTAAAATATTCCCCGGTTAAAATCTTAAATCCCCAAAATTTAAATGAATAACAATAATTAAAGCACAAATAATTTTTATTTAGTTAAAAATATTAGTCCCTCAAAATTTAGTTCCCCAGAGAATTTTGTTTCCCCAAAACTTTTATCTCCCCGCAAAATTTAGTTCACCAAAAAAATTTTAGTTCTTTCCCAAAATTTAGTTCCCTCAAGAAAATTTAGTTCAACGCAAAAATGGACTTCTTCCAAAATTTAGTTCTCTAAAAATTTTAGTGTTCTCTCTCTATAATTTTCACAAACTCTCATCCTATCAATTGATTTTCGAGATTCAATTACATTTGTCTATCTACCTACCCGTTTGTCCTAGTCAACAACCACATTCAAAAACATATTGTTAGTGATGGGCTCCAATAACAATAAAATATGTAAAGTTTGAGTTAGAATTTTTATTATAGGAAAGGCGCAATAGCCGCAACACTTAAGCCATATTTGGCAACTGGTGTGTGGAGACACTGACTCTTGAGTCCGGACCTGGCGCGCCATTGGATGGCGGTTAGAGCTTAGAGCCATGGCCAAGGAGGTGTCAAGCAGAAAACAGAGAAGAATATGGAAAATTTGTATATGGAAAATTTGCATAGGGAGAAGGAAAGAAAGAACTCAGATGGGAAGAATGCATGAGAGAATTTGAGATGAAAGATAGAGCTCAAGAAGAGTCAATTTCATTCAATTTTCAGATGGATCTTCTTACAATCATTCTCTTTTTATAAATTTCTCCCAACTAAAATCAGTTGCAACAAACTTCGACAACCTTCCTACACAGGTAGAACAGTTGCAACAGTATTCAGTTGGTTGTCTGGCGCCTGACGCTTGCTTTTTGAATTCGGTTGGATGTAGTTGGTTGGGTACGGAAACTCCTCCACCTACAGTCATTTTGTCTGTAAATCCATGGACATTTTGACCTTATAAATTGTACATTATAACATGAAACCTGGAAGACCATGCATATTGTAACAACTTGATCATAAAGCAATGAAATTTTTGTACAAATTTGCTGGATAATGAAAATTCAGCATGGTTTATTGCATTTTGCAGGTGATGGCTTTTGACTCTAGTCTTCTTAATAGCCCTTAGCCTCCATTTCCACAAAGTCACAAATAACCCAGCCTTCTTTTTAGTTTTGATGTCGACATTCGGTATATCAACAGTATCACACTGCAGAATCCTGTTTATATTAGCAGCAACATCATTACACAACTAAATTCCATTCTCTACCCTGCAGGAACCTATAACAAAGAACATAACAGAAATTATGATTTGATCGCGAGATGCGCAAAGTTCATAAAGAACAATATGAGAAGTGTCACAGACATGGCACCAGAATATATACTCCATGGCTTTTTCTTTGTCTATTTCGTTCCAATTATTAATCACGAAGTAGACAACAAATGTTACATTCAAATAAATTTTCATCATGTAAGCACAAAATAACAAAGGATTCAATGCGTGAATATACTACTTACTAACCAGCACAATTTATAAATCAAAGATTCATTTCGGCTCCAATGTGAGTTGGCATAAAGCTGTAACAAACAATCCAAATAAAATATAATCTCTTCAAAATTAAACATGAAGACATCGATAAGATATCGGTTAGGAGATGTAAAACACATACCTTCATCACTCTGTTGAAGATTCCTTAAAGAAATCGAAATCGATTTGGCCTCAATTTTGGAGAGGCCATGCCAACAACCTTCAATAACAAAAAGCACATTACATGCTCGTGAGATGACTATCATTGTGACCCGAAACATGCTTATTATAAGTATACGACAAAAAAACCGAACTTTTCATGCCCAACTAATACCTTTGCATCAGCGTCTGGATACTAAGAACGCTTCGAAATCCACTGAATTGTCCTGAAAAATTACAAAAAATCAATGAATAAATCGACTAATAACCAAAACCCATAAATAGTATAATAAGCGCCCCAATGATACCCAACTAAAATCACTGGTCGTCTCCCATTTCTAGTCTCCGATAAAATCCATCACTTCCCAAATCTATATTCAAGCAACCATTTCAAATCAAATTATGAAATCTTGAGCAAAATGTAGCAACAAACAGCTAGAGAAATCAAAGGAACTCCTCTCATTCCCAACGAATCAGAGATTGTGGGCTCCAAGGACGGAAATGAAATAACAAACATAGTTAAGTTGGTAACTGATGTAAATATTTAGACCATCACAGTTGATAAAAGATAACTTTGTTTAACGATATTATAAACACCGAATCTAAATGCAAGAAAAGTATTTAATACATCAACAGCACATTTATGAAAGTCAAGCCTTCATTTCACAACGAATTAATATAAAAGGTATAAAAACTTGCTCCCTTTGGAAAATTTCTGATGCAATTCATGTGTGAAAGCAAACAATAAGAAGAAAATAATGGTAGGGTACATTTCGACCATGGCATAACATAGCCCTTATGCACGAACACTGCAATGCAATAGCAAAATGGGATGACAATGGCAATTACACGGGCAAAGTAGAAGTTAATGAGTTATCTGTTATTTAGTTGCAAGAGAAGAGGAAATTTCTAGATTTAACATCTCGATTCAATATACCATATTTATAAAATAAAATAAAATAAGCAAACTCTACATGGTTGTCGATATCAAACAACTTTAGCTGCAAGTTACAGTGCATGCTTATGCAAGCTTGCAAGGGATCAAGACATTCAGTATCCATACCATTGAAGCTCAAAGACATCTATTTCTTTCTTAAAAACCTAGAACCTAATAATGCAAAAGGAAAGTTGTTAGTGTATATATTTGAAGCAGAGAAAGAAGTTTTAAGTTTATCACCTCTGGTGCACCATGGTCCACAGGCTCTAAAACAAAGCATCTGACGCCCACTCTTGAAAAAACCCTTTATATGTTATTATAAAATTTTGACCACTATATCAAAACAACTAATATTAAATGGCTGATGAAATTCCCACAAACAATGAAAAAGACCACAGACGCTGCTTACCCAAAGCGTTTCAATATCCGCAATTGATTGTTGACATGATGTGAATAAATACTTGGATGAGGACCTGAAAAATGAAGAAAACCCATGTCATTGCTGAAATTATTCTCTTTATCAACCGAAGCATATTTTATTGTGAAGACCAAGTATTAAAAAATGGAAAAAAGAATGTAACAATGCAATAATAGCTTGTATTATAGCAATAATATGCAGTAAATTGCAAATATTTACTCAAAATTAGGAGCATAGAATTGTAATTTACAACAAAATATTCATTTTGAAAAACATCTAAAGGTTATAATGACACTCTATTACCAAAACCCTCCAAGCAAGTTTTTGAGACTGTAAGGTATGCATATACATCAGTATAGTTGATATAGAAAGACAACCATATGCTCGATTCCATTAAATGGTCAGATAGACCAATGTCACTGATAATAAGGAAAAGAGAACTTGAAAAAAGAAATATGCAAGCATTAGAAATTGGTAAGAAAAGTATTAACATTTGTAGATGATTCTTCTCCCTAGCTATATGTCTATACTAAAAAAAGGACGGCATGTTTGTTTCAAGAACTTAATTGCACTTAATGTTTGTTTTGTAAAGTTACATGCATTTAAGTGAGCGTGCAGTTAAATGTTTGTTGAAACAAACATTTGGCGAGCGTGCAGGTTTTCCACTCAGTTCTTCATTGCAATTAAGTTTCTTAATAAAAATCTCTGTTTTCCCCTCAGCACATTGGAGAAAGAGGATATTATGAATGATTAAGGACTAAGGAGATCTTGGCCATTGTAAGCGTGCAGTTCTTCATATTCAACTATTGACAACGTATGCATGATACTTCTGCAGATAATCACAGGCACATTTCTCCTTTCCATACAGAAGTGCACTGACATAAACATTAGCTACATTACTGATCTGAACCCAAAGTTTAGTTTGTTGATGAATAAACACATGCTAAATCCTATTTTCTCAACACCCACCACCTAGAATTCCAAAAAAATGATTAAATGGGTGGATACTTCTGATGTTGTTTTAAACACCGTTGTATTCTATGAATTCACACGCACCATTCAGTTCTTGGTTGGTTGCATCCAACCCTGAAATTTTTATTGGAAGATGACTTGTTGGAATATCCATTTAATTTCCGCAATATTTATGGCAAATAGTAACATTTTAGTCCGGCGTTGGCTGGACAAATGTGGAGGGAAGGCAACCCATTGCACAATTTTAAAAACTTGCAAGCAATGTTTCATAATCTAATTGGATTATCAATTAATCGACTCGTGTTATATATAATCATTGTCACTGGCATTTGCCAGCCCCATCTCTCTCTTTTCTCATTCATTGCTTTCCTATTGAAAAATTGATGGCTATGGAGGCAATCATATCATAAAGAATAAACACATTTCAACATTCCTGGAGACCCAAATATTGAAATTGCACTTGAAAATGAACATCCCCAGAGATGTTTTATTTAGCACAAATTCATTGTAATATATTTCGAAATGCTTAATATTCCTGGAGGCACAGATTCATGTCTAAATATATACATGCTCTCAACTTTACTTACAAACTACTGTAATAGCATCACATATTGAAGAATATATAAAATAAAAAAACACCATGATTCTAACAAATAATCAATATTAAAAATTGAACACCGATAGAAAAGTAAGATTGCATTCAAAAAAGAACTATTTTGGAGGCAAACACAATGGATCTTTTGAAAGGAAAGCGAGAATCTGTATAACACCTTTTGCTTCCCGGCTTCGAGATGCCCTAACTTCCTCGAATTGGACATGACATGTGCCGACGCCATACGATCCGATTGCCAAATCTTATTTCCCCTAATTCATCCGATCCAAAAAAAGTATGAATATCAGTCAAAATTCAGAGAGAGCAAGAAAATATCAGTTTTTAGTTTTGAAGAAAGAGAAGCACCTCTCTTGGCAAACTCTGATAAAGAATAAACACATTTCAACATTCCTGGAGGCACAAATCTTGAAATTGCGCTTGAAAATGAACAACCCCAGAGATGTTCTATTTAGCACAGATTCATTGTAATATTGTTCAAAATGTTTAATATTCCCAGAGGCACAGATTCATGTCTGGAGGCACAGATTCATGTCTAAATATATACATGCTCTCAACTTTACTTACAAACTACAGTAGTAGCATCACATATCGAAGAACATATAAAATAAAAAACACCATGATTCTAATGAATAAGCAATATTAAAAATTTAACACCGATAGAAAATTAAGATTGCATTCAAAATTGACTATTTCGGAGGCAAACACAATGGATCTTTTGAAAGGAACTCGAGAATATGTATACTACCTTTTGCTTCCCGGCTTCGAGATGCCATAACTTCCTCGAATTGGGCAGGACCGGCGCCGATGCCATACGATCTGATTGCCAAATCTTTTTCCCCTAATTTGTCTCATCCAAAAAGAATATGAATATGATTCAAAATTCAAAGTGAGCAAGAAAATATCGGATTTTTAGTTTTGAAGAAAGAGAAGCACCTCTCTTGGAAAACTCGGATAAAGAATAAACACATTTCAACATTCCTGAAGGCACAAATCTTGAAATTGCACTTGAAAATGAACAGCCCCAGAGATGTTTTATTTAGCACAGATTCATTGTAATATATTTCGAAATGTTTAATATTCCTGGAGGCACAGATCCATGTCTGGAGGCACAGATTCATGTCTAAATATAGACATGCTCTTGCTATTATATTGATGGCTATACCTTGACACATTCCTTAGCATCTGATAACTCTTCATGACTGAGAGCAGGAACAACTTCTAATTCAAACTCCAAATCACTATCATCATCCTGCAACAGCACTTCAGAGTAGCGACATTATGATGCAAGGATAGAAACAAAGTATTCTAAATGTAGGTAATTGCTTCTCTATTCCATCCATCTCTATCACAATAATAAAACGAAGCAAGCAAGCTGTAGACTCAAGAATTTCATAAAGTCTTGATACCTAAATTCGTTATGAAAAAGAAAAATTTATGTCAAAGGAAAGAACTTGTTCTAAGCACAGACCAATATACTGAAGGATACGAAAGATCCCCCAAAATTGAAATGTTTTAAGCATAAATTTGAGAGAAACATACCACCTTCGAGGTTCATAGAAGGCGCCTTCGAGGTTCCAGGGATCGGGTAACGCGATGCACATCAAGAAGCCTGGGCCTGTGAACCACCAGATCTTGCGGAAGGAGAAGGGCGCTGTCAAGTCTGGGTATATGACGGCGATCCAGAAGATGACATCCTCGTTGGCGACATCCTCGTTGGACATTTCTCGTTGCCTAGAGAACCAGATGGCGAGAGATCCAGATCTACGTGTAGGTCGGAGGTCGAGGGGAGACCTGTCGTTGATGTGCGGGCTAAGGGGGGATGTGCAGGGGACCGAGGGGGAGGGGGTCAGGACAGAGCATGGAGAGGCATGGGGTTCGGTGAGGGAGAAAGAAGAGATCGGGTGAGAGATCTGAGAGGGATTTTATTTCATTCCCCCCAAAATATTTCATTCCCCGCAAGATCCAACTTCCCCCCAAATATTTCATTCCCCCAACACACTTTTCTTTCCCCAAAATTTAATCCCTCCAAAATTTTGTTTCAAACTTAAAATTTCAAACCTCATATCAAATAGTTTCCCCCCAAACTTAAGTTATCTTCTCCCAATTTCAATTTCTCTTGTCTTAACCAATTACTCTTATCTTATCCAATTTCTCTTATCCAAAACCCTATGATAACATTCCTGATTTCTTAACCAATTTATCTTATCTTATCCAATATCTCTTATCCAAAAACCCATGATAACATCCTTATTTTATAATATATATATACTAGTTATAACCCGTGCCCGCGGGCACGGTTTATTTAAGATTTCACCCGCGAAATCATGGTTCCCCGAAAAATTATTTACACAGCCAAAATTTAACAGAACAATAAATTAGCGTAAAAATATTTAGCGGCATGGGCACCTTCGGCGCAAAACAACAAATTCGGCATCAAACAACAAATTTGACACCCGTGCCTTCGGCACGGAACAACAAATTAGCGTAAAAAAATTACGCGTGCGCCTTCGGCGCTGGCGCGGAACAATAAACCCCAGAGTATTTTTACGCTAATTTGTTGTTCCGCTAAATTATTTTACGCTAAATTTTTTAGTTTGTTTAATTTAATGGATCATGCTTCTCCACAATATTTCCCAAGACGCTTTTAATTTTAAAGTTTAGGTTCCCAATGCACTTTACTTCCAAAATTTAATCTCCACAATATTTTCCAATGCACTTTCTAATTTCAAAGTTTAGGTTTCCAAGGCATTTTCTCCCCAAATTTAATCTCCACAATCTTTTCCAAGACACTTCTAATTTCAAAGTTTTGGTTTCCAAGACACATTTCATACCAAAATTTAAGTTTTCCCACTAAAATTTTAAAAAACTCCAATCTCAACCATTTGATTTTCCAAGATCAAATCATAACCATTCTTTATCTTGTCCTAGTCAGCCCTAGAAAAAACTCATGGGCACGGTTCATTTAAGATTTTCCCTGCGAAATCTTTGTTCACCGAAAAATTATTTACACAGCCAAAATTTAACAGAACAATAAATTAGAGTAAAATTATTTAGCGGCATGGGTACCGTCGGCGCGGAACAACAAATTCGACGTCGAACAACAAATTTGGTGCAAGTGCCTTTGGCGCAGAACAACAAATTAGCATAAAAAATTTAGCGGGCGCCATCGGCGCAACAAACCTCAGAGTATTTTTATGCTAATTTATTGTTCTGCTAAATTGTTTTACGCTAAATTTTTATATTGTTTAATTTAATGGATCATGCTTCTCCATAATCTTTTCAAGACACTTTTAATTACAAATTTTAGGTTCCCAATGCACTCCCCCCCAATTTAATCTCTATGATCTTTCCCAAGGCACTTCTAATTTCAAAGTTTAGGTTCCCCAGGCACTTTTTCCCCCAAATTTAATCTACACAATCTTTTCCAAGACACTTCTAGTTTCAATGTTTTGGTTTCCAAGACACTTTTCCTACCAAAATTTAAGTTTTCCCACTAAAATTTTCACAAAATCCAATTTCAGCCATTGATTTACCAAGATCAAATCTCAGCCACTCTTTATCTTGTCCTAGTCAGCCCTAGAATTCAAAAAACGTTGTCAAATGTAATATATATATATATATATGTATGTATGTATGTATGTATGTATGTATGTATATATGTGTATATATATATATATATATATGTATATAACCCCCCCACCCAAGGATGACCGGGTTACTCGGAGCGACGACTAGAGATCCTGGAAAATTAGGGTTTCAATCGGCAGAGATCTTTGGCATCGATCTTGGAGCAGGCATCGATGCTTCTCAAAATGGTGGGAAGGCATCTGGCGATCTTGGTGAGGACGACAAGGCTTCTCAGTTTTCGGAGAAAGGGCTACATAGGCATGGGGTTTTTGTTGATGAGGCGATTTCTGAGCATGATGATGGCCTTCAGGGAGGCTGGAAGGTCGTTCAAAGGCGGAGAGTTAATGATCGCGGGCTACCTTTTGGTAAGGGGCGCTCGATGGGAAATTTTGACCGACAAGGGCATAGGAATTTTTTTCGGGATGCTAAAACATCATCAATTCGTAATGGAGATGGAAGATCATCTTGCAGTAGCAGTGGTCTTGCTTTCAAAAGATTTCACAGTAGAGGACAAATTTTGCGAAGCACTGGTGCGGATGTTGGGCGTAGAATTGATCGCGGCTTGAATGTTAGGTCTGCTGTTGATAGTCTTCCAGTAAGGCCAATTGTTGAAATCAAGATTGCTTCGAACGTTGTTAAATAATCTTGGGCTGACATGTGTTCCAACAGGCAAAAGTATGATTCTGTTGTTGCCATGGACTATGTGCAGCCTAATTTGAAGGTGGATGGAACAACTGTTGCTAGGTTCGGTAATGCTCTATTGGCCAAAGGAGCAGCACAATGGAATCACACGCTAGTAGGGTATGTGTTGGGTGAAGTTCCCTTCTATGGACAGATCAGGGCGTGGGTTGATAGGCTGTGGTACATTAAAAGGGGAGTTAGGATTTACAGCAGGGAGAACTGGTTTTTCTACTTTAAATTTGAAGATGGGGAGGAATTTGAGCATATATTGCATGGAGGGCCATGGCTCTTTGAAGGTCACCTAGTTGTTCTGCAGAGATGGAGTACCACTATTAGGCATGAACGAGACATTCTATCGGTGGTTCCCGTCTGGATTCAATTGCATGGTGTCCCACTAAATATGTGGACGCGGGAGATTTTTAATGTAATAGCTTCAGTTGTTGGAATCCCTATGTGCCTTGATAGACTCACGGCTTCGCTACAAAGGATATCATATGCTCGTTGCCTGGTGGAGATTGAAGCCAAAAAACCGATTCCTAAATCTGTTAAAGTTGAACTAGAGGATGGTGCAATCATTCAAATTGAGGTGAGAATTGAAGGGGAACCTCCGCGATGCGGTAAATGCGTTTGCTTTGGTCACTCGGACTCTCAATGCCCAAATTCCACAATTATCAAAGATGGTAATCTGATTGGCTTGGTCAGTGATAAGGTAAAGTTGCCGGTGGGGGAATCAACAAATCCTAAAGACATAACAATGGGATCTAAAGTCATTTCGGATATAGGAGGAGGGGTTACATCGCTGCCTATCACTACAACTGCTGGTTTGGAGCATGCAGGGATTGGAAATCTCAAATCTGATGCCTTGATGCGGAACAAATTAACCACGGTTATCATTCTTGAAGTAGTTGATAAAAGCAGTTTTGAGGTGGGAGCTTGCAGTCACACGTCTGAGTTGATTCCGGAAGTGGAAATGCCAAACTCAGCCACTGTAGTTGCGAAATTTAAGAATACGGCCCGTAAAGGAAGCCGGAAGCCTGGCCAACTTCTGCTGCAAATTGTTAAAGCTTGGCGATTCATCAACCTTTTGACTAATAAAAGAGTGGATCCCAATCAGTCTGAGGCTCTGCGTTCGCCCCAGGACCTAAACCATTCTGCAGGTGTACATAATTGTCCAGGTACCCCAGAATCGATTCATATTCGTGAAGATCCCCCCTGATTGCCTTACAGAGCCTAATCCAGAATGGCATGAGCTCCATCTGGAACTTAGAAATCAAAATAAAAAACCAAATATCAAGATTACTTCAGTTTATCCAAACTCAGTTCGTCGCGGCTCAAGAATTGCGCAGTCGTCTGCTGCACCCCCACACCCGTTGTTATGTCTGTGTTTTTCTGGAACTCAAGGGGGCTTAATAATACTGCGTGGAGGGCGGAGCTTAAGCATAATTTGCGGAAGACCTAGCCTTCTATTGCTTGCCTCTTGGAAACTAAGGTTGACGCTCGTAATGCTGGGAGAATTGACAGGTGCTTTGCTAGGGAGTGGGCAAGTATCGATAACAGAGATCACCATAGGGGTGGCCGCATCGTTATCTTCTTTAACACTAAGATATGGGATTGCAGAATTATTACTTCGTCCAGCCAACACAATTCGGCCATCTTCACTAACATGGCAGGATTAACTTTGGGTATTTCTGCTGTGTATGGGTTTAACCTTTCTTCCTCTAGACATACTCTTTGGCGAAATATGGTTTCGGATTCCATGATTCTAAATAGTATGCCTTGGTTAGTGGGGGGCGATTTCAACTGCGTGCGGGGTTCAAATGAGAAACACGGAGTTAGACCTGTAGATGTTGCAGCTACTAATGATTTTAACTCTTGTATTGTTAGATGTCAACTTTCTGACCTAAAGAGCAAAGGATGTACTCTTAGCTGGAATAATAAGCGCATTGGGCCCATGCGCATTTTGGCTCGCCTCGATCGTATTCTCTGCAATACAGATTGTCTATGCAAACTACCGCATTCCTTCTATGAATATTTGACGGCTGGCACAAGCGATCACTCATCTATGCTGTTTTATATTCTCCCTAAGGTAAAATCGCACCTAAAGCCCTTTAAATTCTATAACTCTTGGGCTTCTCATTCAGGATACAAGGATGTTGTTATTAACACATGGGGCCGACGTGCTACTAGTACAGATATGAAGGGCATCCAAGTTAAGCTTAAAGAATTGAAAAATTCTTTAAAATACTGGGCGGCCAATTATGTGAAGATCAATAATGTTGCTCAATGTAAGGCAGAGCTATTTTCTATCCAAGCTAATAAAAACTTAGCTTCTAATGCTGATCTCCATAATAAAGAGATTATGGCTTCTCAAAAACTTCGTAAAGCCCTTGACATTGAGGAGGAGGACCTTCGTCAAAAAAGCCGACAAAATTGGCTGACTCTTGGAGATTGGAACTCAAAGTTTTTCTTCGCTGCCATGAATGCGCGTAACTCTCACAACAATCTACATCATCTTATAAATTCGGCTGGTGATATGAATTCCAACATTGACGCACTTCGCAATGAAGCTCCCTTGTTCTATAAATATTTATACCACCAGGAAGATTATTGGAATGTGTTTCCAAATATGGTTCCCAAGCGGAAAATCACCAGTAAATGTAACGACTGGTTTTTGTATGATTGGATTATCAGTGTGTTTTGCTTGTGATGGTGGGTTCTCTCCTTGTGTGGTTTCCATTTCCATAGTTCTCGCTTTCATTCATCTCGTTGAGATTTCCTATCTTTCGTTTTCTTTCCTTTTGATGTGATCTTCTAGGTTCTTCCTTAGAATCATTGAATTTGGAGTAAGTCACTCGTGACGAGCTTCATATCGATCATATCTTAGAGTATAAATCGATCCTAGAAGCCATATAAATCTTCCTGAAGCTTCGCGCTTCGAATCGGCGCTTTTCGTGCACGTTAGTTGGTTCAAGAAGATCGACCGACCGACTAGATTCCAATCTAGTCGGTCAGGAAATCAACTGGAACCGACTAGTTCTTGGAATCAATTATTCAGGAGTTACTGTTCATTCTTAGTCGGTCTAAGTTCATCTTTCGACCGACTAGTTTCCAAACTAGTCGGTTAAGTTTTGTACTCAGACCGACTAACTCTTTCAACTATTTTGACACTATTTACTGTTTACTCTTAGTCGGTCTAAGAACGTTCATCGACCGACTAGATGATAAACTAGTCGGTCAGTATTTGTTCATGGATCGACTAACTCTAAATCCTATTTTCGTTCAGGAGTTACTGTTTACACTTAGCCGGTCTGCGTTGGTCGACCGACCGACTAGTTTCCAAACTAGTCGGTCAGTGGTTGCTCTTTGACTGACTAACAAGTGTTAAAACCCTAATTTCTGGGCAGCCGCCAGCCCATCCTATTTATACCCAACCCAAACGACTTCATCTTCCTCCACTCGACCCTAAACCCTAAAATCACCCCCATCAAGCCCCCATCTTCTTCCAAGCTTCATTCCTTCATTCCATGCCCTAGATTCATCATCTAAACCCTCCATCAACTCATTCCACCTCTCATCTTCCCCAAAAATCTCATCAAACCCCAAAATCCCCCAAAACCCTAGTTTCTCCAAACTTCTCCATTTGCTTCCAGATCTGATCCTAGGGTTCCCCGGAGTGTTTCTTCCGCCTCCTCTCGGTAAGAAATCGATCTACCGTTGTTTTCATATCCTATTGTAATTTTTATGAAACCCTAATAAAATACTTGTGTTTTGATGATTGTTCCCCATAACAGCGATTCCCCGTAGGCTAGCATCCGCGGAAACGAACTTTCATAACCGGCATCCCCGGTGATAGGCAAGTGAAACTTGCAACTCTTGAATTGGGCCATGTCTTAGGCCATTTACCTTGCTTTAGCGTAAAAGAGACTAAACGGTGAAAGGATAGCCGTTTAGACGCCATTGACCTAGCTTGACAACGAAGCTTGGTCCGTCACCCTCATCATGCTTGTATGTCACGTTTAATTTCTATTAACGGTACGCAATTATCTGTTCATGGCATTGCATAGTGATTATTTATCGTGATTGTGTAGCACACGCTACAATATTTTATTCCTGGCTCGTGTTCCAGAAGCGAGCCCTGTAGTTGCTAACCCCAACGCTCGGATACCGGCTAGGTGCACCCATATGCCAAATACACTTCCTGGCTCGTGTTCCAGAAGCGAGCCCTGTAGTTGCTAACCCCAACGCTCGGATACCGGCTAGGTGCACCCCTATGCCAAATACACTTCCTGGCTCGTGTTCCAGAAGCGAGCCCTGTAGTTGCTAACCCCAACGCTCGGATACCGGCTAGGTGCACCCCTATGCCAAATACACTTCCTGGCTCGTGTTCCAGAAGCGAGCTCAGTGAGTTGGTAATCCCAACGCTCGACACATATGGGTGGGGTAAGAGATAAGCGGACTGAGCCCCGAGTTGGCCTGATCCGCCACTCCGGCCAGCAGGTGGACTCTCTAGTGCACAAGTGATTAATAGTGATAGAGATAAGCGGCCTGAGCCACGAGCTGGCCAGCAGGTGGACTCTCTATGCACTAAGTGATAAGTGATAAGTGATAAGTGATAAATGATAAGTGATTAGTGATTTGGTAGCTTTTGCTACATAGTGCTTGCTTGCCTCTCTTTTAAACTGTTGCATCATACTTAACTGTCATATCATTGCTTAATATTATAAGTGCTAGGTTGTTGTTACTTTCAGTTTCCTTGCACAAGTCTTTCCAGACTTGCTGACATGTGCCCCTCTCTCTTTTGGGTGTCACATGTTAGACCCAGAGCCAGAGCTTTGTTGCAGGGGATATGGTGTTGCTGATGCTGATGTTTGCTGTGGTGGTGAGTGGACACCAGGGGCATGTCCCGAAGACCGCTCGTGTTCACTTCTTTGTTTAGGTTTGCTGTTAGTGTTGGTGCGTGGCACCCTTGTATGTATGTTATTCTTTGTTGGCCATGTTGGGCCTTGGACTCTTTTCCTTTAGCCTGGGGGGCTTTTCTGTGATATTGTAATTTATTTATGGATATTCAGGGATTCAATAAATTGCTTATTGTCTCGTTTTCTTATTGTTATCTTTGTTTCGTATCGCATTTGCAAGGACTTGCCATAATAAGTGTTTTTATACGCTTATCAGACTTGGAGCTTCACAGCTTCGAGTTTGTGCGGACCTTCTCACGTCTCGCCTCCACATTTTTGGGAAGCGGGGCGTGACAGGTTTTAGTGGTGGCCCATGCAGGTCCATTTGCAAATGCGAACTATCGGAACAACGATAATAATTATAGAATGTCCATTAAATAAATTAGAACATCCAAGTTATAAGCCCGGAGTCTAGGTTTTTAGCGTTCCTATGTCTTAGGTGGCTGGTAGGCGTGTTAGAGCATCTGTCTCAGCTTAGTAGGAACCCATTAGATCAGGACTCTAGCTAGACTTAAATAGACGTTTGTGCTTGCTAGTTAGGAATCCTTGATTGTTAGCTAGACTCCATGTTAGTGATTTGTTTGATTGTCCTAAGAGTTACCTTAGTGGTTCCTGTCTAGCTTTGACTAGGATAGACTCCTAGAATTCTTTGGTCTCTCGCTTAGGTTCATCGATTTCGGACCAAGCTGAACTCATTTCATCGCTGTCTAGCCCTTAGGGAGTCTTAGCGCTTAGTTCCATAATCTTTAACTGGTTGACCGTAGGAGATTTCTGTGGATTTTCCTAAGTCATAAACCTAGGCGTATTTATGTTTTGATCATCCGACCAATTCCTTGCCTCGATTCACGTGATCACCACATTTCGATAATCGTTGACTTTCAAATGTCCTCTTTCGCAAAACTTGATTTTTCCAAAGTTATTATTTCGATTTCCCCTTATTAAAAGTTTTTCGCTAAGTTTAAATTTTGTTTTAAACCCGCTACGTATATACTTGAATTTCTCACTTTTCAATTGAGTCAAAATTCCTTGTAGATTTCGGAGTCTAATAGTTGTAATTATAATTTCTACCTCGTAACCATTTCCTTGTCTATATTTTTTTTCGCATTTCGGTTTAAAGACTCCAATACTATTTTGGAAGAATTCGATGTACCATTTTCTAACTATGAGATCCATTTTAATCGCATGACATACTTTAAAATCTTTTCCAAGCTAAATGGAATTTCAATTGTCATATGTATACTTATATCTCGTACTCTTTCGTTGACTTAAATTAATTTTCGGAATTCGAAAGTTTTGACGAGATTTTGATTACTGTTTTATAATGTTTTACAGCCTATACCTTTCATACCTATTCGAATATCTTGTCCCTTTTCATAAATCGATTTAATTCTGAGCTGCAATTCTATTTTCCAAATTCGATTTATGAATTTTCCTTTTTATTTATGCTATTCGAATGTCTCGTCGCACTCCCTTAATATACTTTTCAAGTCACAGATGATTTCAGCTTTCAACAAATCAAAGTTATGTTCAAACATTTTCCCGACGACAGATTTTTGGAAAATTACGTTTCCGTAACCACTTCCCTTGTCCTCAATTCACATGACCACCTCATTACAATTATCCTTGATCTTTCAAATGTTTTCCGTTGCAAATCTTGATTCTTCCAAAAGTATTTTCGAATGCTTTCCTTATTCGAAGTTTCACTCAATTTAAATTTTGTTCTAAACTTCTTTAAATATGTCTCCCTAAATTTCGATGGAGTTAAAAGTCGTTCTTGAATCTTGAAGACTTTTGGTCGTAATTTTAAAATTACTATCTTGTACTATTCTTCTAACGATGTACCTTTCGCATTTCGATTTAAAAAAAAAACTTTATTACTATCCTGATGGTTCGATATACCGTCCTTTTTCCTAACTACAAAAATCTATTTTAACCACTTATCTTACATACCTTTAGGGGTATTTTTCCAAACTGAATGGGCTTCAACTAATTTTTGTATATATCAATTATAGGTTCGTCGTACTCGTTAAGTTTAAATTTGTTCGAAACACTTTTGATATATGTAAGGTTTCATGCTCCTTCACCGACTTAAATTATTTATGTTTTAAAATATCGAAACTTGTGTTGAGATTTTTAGATTAGAAGTTTATAATATTTTCTGCATATACCTTCGTATCGATATAAATGTCTTGTCCCTTTTCATATACAAATTTCATTCTGAACCGTATTTCTATTTTCCTAACTCGATTCATAATTTATTTTTACTTGTGCCATTAAAATTTTATTCGAAAACACTTCGTGCTTACTTTTAATAAACTTTTCAAGCCCCTTTGGACTTCGGCTTTTAGCAAGTCGATTTTATGCTCAACATTTTCCATATTTCAGATTTTTGTATTAAAATAATAATAATAATAATTTTTATTACTATTTCGAAATCATTCCTGACTTAGACCCTTCATAAAACGGTTTAAAAGTTTTAACACTAACTTGATGAGTTTAAATATCCTTTTCTCTTTCCATGCTACTAAGATACTACCTTTCCATTCACCATACACACTTTCAAGATAATTTCTGAGATATGACTTCAATTATTTTTATATATCGGTACCACGTTCGTTTGCTCGTACATTAAGATCTTGTATAAATCAATTTTGTTGGCAAATCCGGATTTCTCTAAAAAGTATTTTCGATATGGTTATTTGGGATTTCTCTTCAGTTTTAAGATTCGGAAAACCTTTAGCATGCGCTTAAGCTCTCCACACTATACTTGATCTGAATTCAATCTTCGAATCTCAAAACTTTTCCAAAATTTTTATGTTGCTGTCGCATAACATTTCTGACCTATGTTTTAATGTCCGAGTAAACGATTTCCTTTTTCCTCATGATGATTTTATATAAGCCAATAAACCACTTTTCCCCTTATTACGTATATTCGTCTCAAACTCGTTTTCAAACAACTTGTTTATCGACCCCTAAATATTTTTATACGAAAAGGGACTCCAACTTTTGAAGTATAACGGTTTTCAAACTTTTCGTATTTTAGATTATGTTAATTACACTATTTTCCATGTGTCCTAATGGAGCATCATTACATCATTACACGACCGTTTTCATGCTTTTCGATCCTTCTATTCGTTACGCTTTTGGGTTCAATTTCTTTCCTATTGTCTAGCCTGTAGAGCTTGTCGTTGCCTGTGTCAACCTTGTTATGGTTTGGTGGGCCCATTAGTTAAGTGGTTATGTCGTCGTAGTGTTGACTTCGTGGTGTGTATATAGTGGTATGGGTGTTGGCATTTGTATGTTGTGTGTAGGTAATTTTCTGCTTGTGTATGATGTGATATACGTATGATAACAGAATGATAATTTTGATTGGTACTACTTGTTTTATGAGATGTCGTATGCGTGTATATCAGGAGGTATACCTGACTATTACATCTCTTAAACTTGTATGTAGTTGATGTGTTGACGTGGAAATTATAAATGGATGGATATGGTGTGAAAATATGTGATACGTGGATGTGTATGCCTTGGAGTGGTATTGGTATGTGTATGGATACTGTGTTACGCATATAAGTGGCCTACTATGATTTGAGTCTCACTCAAGCTTGAGTGGGTATACTCTATGTACCTTGGTATAATTGTATGTGGTGATGAATAGTGATGGATGATGTATGTATGGTGTTTGAATTGTTTGTGCTTGGTTGTGTTACGCACACGATTGTGGGTGGCTATACCAATATATAGTTATAGGACTATGTGAGGTGAAATATGGTGAAATATTTGCATGTATTTGAATGACTAAATAAATGTGAAATTATTTTCAAATAAGAGAGGCTTGGTTATTTTTTTAAGTAAGTAATAAGTGTTTATTGTTGTATAAATATATTGACTATGTATATGTGATTGAAATACGCGTATGAAATTAATTGACTATAATAAGTATGAGTGTACTATGTGCGTGAAAATATGTGTGTAGTGGTAGTAATATTTGATTTCTAGTGCATATATATAAGCACTCGGAATGAAAGTACTTGGTTGGATTTATGATGTGATATTGGTTGAGGGTAGTTACCAGAGCGACTATATATATGTTAGGAAGTCCGAGGACGGACTTTATTCTAAGGTGGGTAGGATGTAACGACTGGTTTTTGTATGATTGGATTATCAGTGTGTTTTGCTTGTGATGGTGGGTTCTCTCCTTGTGTGGTTTCCATTTCCATAGTTCTCGCTTTCATTCATCTCGTTGAGATTTCCTATCTTTCGTTTTCTTTCCTTTTGATGTGATCTTCTAGGTTCTTCCTTAGAATCATTGAATTTGGAGTAAGTCACTCGTGACGAGCTTCATATCGATCATATCTTAGAGTATAAATCGATCCTAGAAGCCATATAAATCTTCCTGAAGCTTCGCGCTTCGAATCGGCGCTTTTCGTGCACGTTAGTTGGTTCAAGAAGATCGACCGACCGACTAGATTCCAATCTAGTCGGTCAGGAAATCAACTGGAACCGACTAGTTCTTGGAATCAATTATTCAGGAGTTACTGTTCATTCTTAGTCGGTCTAAGTTCATCTTTCGACCGACTAGTTTCCAAACTAGTCGGTTAAGTTTTGTACTCAGACCGACTAACTCTTTCAACTATTTTGACACTATTTACTGTTTACTCTTAGTCGGTCTAAGAACGTTCATCGACCGACTAGATGATAAACTAGTCGGTCAGTATTTGTTCATGGACCGACTAACTCTAAATCCTATTTTCGTTCAGGAGTTACTGTTTACACTTAGCCGGTCTGCGTTGGTCGACCGACCGACTAGTTTCCAAACTAGTCGGTCAGTGGTTGCTCTTTGACCGACTAACCAGTGTTAAAACCCTAATTTCTGGGCAGCCGCCAGCCCATCCTATTTATACCCAACCCAAACGACTTCATCTTCCTCCACTCGACCATAAACCCTAAAATCACCCCCATCAAGCCCCCATCTTCTTCCAAGCTTCATTCCTTCATTCCATGCCCTAGATTCATCATCTAAACCCTCCATCAACTCATTCCACCTCTCATCTTCCCCAAAAATCTCATCAAACCCCAAAATCCCCCAAAACCCTAGTTTCTCCAAACTTCTCCATTTGCTTCCAGATCTGATCCTAGGGTTCCCCGGAGTGTTTCTTCCGCCTCCTCTCGGTAAGAAATCGATCTACCGTTGTTTTCATATCCTATTGTAATTTTTATGAAACCCTAATAAAATACTTGTGTTTTGATGATTGTTCCCCATAACAGCGATTCCCCGTAGGCTAGCATCCGCGGAAACGAACTTTCATAACCGGCATCCCCGGTGATAGGCAAGTGAAACTTGCAACTCTTGAATTGGGCCATGTCTTAGGCCATTTACCTTGCTTTAGCGTAAAAGAGACTAAACGGCTAAAGGATAGCCGTTTAGACGCCATTGACCTAGCTTGACAACGAAGCTTGGTCCGTCACCCTCATCATGCTTGTATGTCACGTTTAATTTCTATTAACGGTACGCAATTATCTGTTCATGGCATTGCATAGTGATTATTTATCGTGATTGTGTAGCACACACTACAATATTTTATTCCTGGCTCGTGTTCCAGAAGCGAGCCCTGTAGTTGCTAACCCCAACGCTCGGATACCGGCTAGGTGCACCCATATGCCAAATACACTTCCTGGCTCGTGTTCCAGAAGCGAGCCCTGTAGTTACTAACCCCAACGCTCGGATACCGGCTAGGTGCACCCCTATGCCAAATACACTTCCTGGCTCGTGTTCTAGAAGCGAGCCCTGTAGTTGCTAACCCCAACGCTCGGATAC
The DNA here is from genome assembly GCA_030789695.1 of Scilla litardierei. Classification (NCBI taxonomy): domain Eukaryota; kingdom Viridiplantae; phylum Streptophyta; class Magnoliopsida; order Asparagales; family Asparagaceae; genus Scilla; species Scilla litardierei. Next base: position 1,213 of record JAULAV010001729.1, on the reverse strand, counting down.
CGGCTAGGTGCACCACTATGCCAAATACACTTCCTGGCTCGTGTTCCAGAAGCGAGCTCAGTGAGTTGGTAATCCCAACGCTCGACACATATGGGTGGGGTAAGAGATAAGCGGACTGAGCCCCGAGTTGGCCTGATCCGCCACTCCGGCCAGCAGGTGGACTCTCTAGTGCACAAGTGATTAATAGTGATAGAGATAAGCGGCCTGAGCCACGAGCTGGCCAGCAGGTGGACTCTCTATGCACTAAGTGATAAGTGATAAGTGATAAGTGATAAATGATAAGTGATTAGTGATTTGGTAGCTTTTGCTACATAGTGCGTGCTTGCCTCTCTTTTAAACTGTTGCATCATACTTAACTGTCATATCATTGCTTAATATTATAAGTGCTAGGTTGTTAGTTACTTTCAGTTTCCTTGCACAAGTCTTTCCAGACTTGCTGACATGTGCCCCTCTCTCTTTTGGGTGTCACATGTTAGACCCAGAGCCAGAGCTTTGTTGCAGGGGATATGGTGTTGCTGATGCTGATGTTTGCTGTGGTGGTGAGTGGACACCAGGGGCCTGTCCCGAAGACCGCTCGTGTTCACGTCTTTGTTTAGGTTTGCTGTTAGTGTTAGTGCGTGGCACCCTTGTATGTATGTTATTCTTTGTTGGCCATGTTGGGCCTTGGACTCTTTTCCTTTAGCCTGGGGGGGCTTTTCTGTGATATTGTAATTTATTTATGGATATTCAGGGATTCAATAAATTGCTTATTGTCTCGTTTTCTTATTGTTATCTTTGTTTCGTATCGCATTTGCAAGGACTTGCCATAATAAGTGTTTTTATACGCTTATCAGACTTGGAGCTTCACAGCTTCGAGTTTGTGCGGACCTTCTCACGTCTCGCCTCCACATTTTTGGGAAGCGGGGCGTGACAGTAAAGCTGCAACTTGGATGGAGTTGCCTGTTACCCCTCTTGAAATCAAGAATGCTTTGTTCCAGATTGGTAAAGATAAAGCCCCAGGTCCTGATGGGTATAATGCATTCTTTTTTCAGAATAATTGGGATATTCTTGGTTCGGATGTAATTTCTGGGGTATCTTCCTTCTTCACTTCGGGTAAGATGTCTCCCTCTACTAACCATGCCTTCCTTACCATTGTGCCCAAGAATATTAATGCTTCGGGTCTGGGAGACTACAGGCCTATTGCTTGTTGCAATGTCCTGTACAAAATTATTAG